>JASDQU010171519.1:0-20152 GCA_032191745.1 Picea mariana
CTTTCCCTGCAACTGATCTTTGTACATGACCTTCTCATTGAATATGACATCTCTACTCCTAATGATTTTTTTATTTTCATAATCCCATAAGCGATAACTAAAATCATTAACATCATATCCAATAAAGGTACATTTCTTGGATTTTTCCTCAAGCTTTATTCTATTTTCTTTATCAATATGGACAAATGCTTCACAATCGAAAGTTTTCAAAAAAGAATAGTTTACCTTTTTTCCTGTTCATTCCTCCTTTGGAATTCTACCATCCAAAGAGCTTGAAGGTCTTTTGTTTATTAAGTAAACAACAGTATCTACAACATCTTCCCAGAACTGTAAGGGAAAACCAACATGCAATCTCATACTCCTTGCACGCTCCATGATTGTCCTGTTCATCCTTTCTGACACGCCATTTTCTTGTGGTGTTCTTGGAACTGTCTTCTCTCTATGAATTCCATTGTATGAACAGTAATCATCAAAATCCTGGCTGCAATATTCACCTCCATTATCTGATCTGAGACACTTCAAAATTTTTCCTGTCTCATTCTCAACTAAAGCTTTCCATTTCTTAAAAGTATGAAAAACATCAGATTTTTTTCGAATGCAATAAACCCAAGTTTTTCTAGTTGCAACATCAATAAAAGTAACATAATAATGAGAGCCACCAAGAGATGATACCTGAGCTGGTCTCCATACATCTGTATGCACAAGCTCTAGCCTTTCATTCTTCTTTTATTTTCCAACTCTGAGAAATCTGACTCTCTTTTGTTTTCCATAAACACAATGCTCATAGAAGTCCAAATCAATTTGTTTAAGATCTAGAAGCAAATTTCTTTTGTGAAGGATCTGCATACCCTTCACTCATGTGTCCCAGCCTATGATGCCATAGTGTTGTATCCACTCCTGTAGAAGCTAAAGATATAAAAGAGTCAGTATTACCAGTACACAAATGCAATGTACCTACCTTATCTCATTTTTCTATCACCAATGATCCTTTGATGACCTTCCATGTCTTATCTGTAAATATGGATATACAACCTTCACTTGCCAACTGCCCTGTTGAAATTAATTTTTTCCTTAAATTTGGAACATGTCTTACCTTTTTCAACAACCATTGGTTTCCATTGTGTTACTTTATTTTTACCTTTCCCATTCCAACAATTTTGCATGGTGCATCATCACCCAAATGAACCTGTCCAAAATCACCTTAAACATAATCTAGAAAATGTTTCCTATGGGGTGTGGCATGAAATGAAGCCCCTGAATCTACTACCCAAGCAAGGATGATTTTAGGGGCTAAATTTCGCTCATGGGCTAATTTTCCATGGTTTTTCCAAAAAATTGATTCGCTATTCTAAAAATGATTCGCCCAAATTATATAGGATAAAATTATTTTACCTTAAAAATCGCCAAAGTTTTATACAAACTATATAGAATCCTTAGAAATTTGAACATTTTTACAAAAATATCGCCAAACAATTATAGTTGGCATATGAAGGATTACTAAGATTCGCCAAGGTTTCTACATTTTAAAATAAATTTCCATCCTTAAAATCATCCCTGTACCCAAGACTCAGAAATATTATCTACAAAAAGAATCAAAGAATCTTGTAACACATCACCTGTTACATTTGCTTCTTGAATTTGTGCCATGATATTACATTTCCACCAAAAATGGGTTGAAGAGAATCCTCCGATACCACTTGTTATAGACCTAAGATTCTTTCCAAAAAATTTACTTTTTTCATCTCCAGTCGTGCATCACATCCTTTCCTCGACCATAGGGGATCATCCAACCTGCACTTACTACAACCACACTATGAATATTTACTTAAGGTGTACCCATAACTTCGCACCTACAGTATGTTAGATATGCAACCAATTTCATCCAACAGTGGTCACACATACAAACATGGCCTTAAAATATCCCAAAAATACTTTTGTGACTTAGTCAATATGTCAACAATACTTAACCAACACAATGCATTACAAATATCATAACATTCATCTAGGTAAAGAGACCACAACACACATGTATAGGTGGCACCCAAGATGAATGCCTTAACTTTATTTATATGAAGAATGTTACAAGACATAACAAGGGAGTGTGGTCAACTACATGCAACTCTTTTACTCACTACAATTATCGAAGGAACAAATACCTATAAAACTTGCAAATTCAACCCCTGAATCATCACAAGCCTAGCTTCTACAGATCCGTATGCTTACATTGTTCACTCAACCAACATCCAATTGGCCCTTCTATGTCAAACCTAGACTTAACATAACCATAGAGCTCCTTGTCCATGCTTGTATAACTAATCAAACTTCATTTCTTTGATAGTCTTATCACTTTGTAGCATTATATTTATATAATGGGTGTTATTTCCCTTTTCCTTCTCTAAGACATCATGCAAGTGATTTCATTTCCAAAGTGGACCCAACTTGCAATCCATCCATCAACAATGCAATGTTTAGTTGCTTGTATTTGCACCTTTGGTTCATGCACCCAAGGCATCCAAACTCACTTAAGGAAACTACATATGGTTCACCACTCCATCCATGGACCAAGTAAGCATTGTGGATGGAAGCCTTACACTCGCCCCTACCAAATTCATTTTTTTTATTTAATATTTTATTTAATTTTTTTCTTTTAGTGTTTTTTTTTTTTCAAATTTTTGTTTAATTTTTGTGTTAACTATTTTATCATTTTTTCTTTAGATTTATTTGTTTATAAAAAACAATAATATTTTCTTTTTCTTTTAAATATATATTTTGGGTTATAAGTTATATTTTTTTCTTAAAAAAATTGGGTTTAATTTTTCAATTTTTTTTTTTGAGAGGGAGAAAGGAGTTTAATTTTTCACTTTTTTATTAAAGGAGGGGGAGAGAGGATTAGGTGGGTAAAGATGATTTATTTTTAACCCTTTTTTAATTTCTATTTGAATTTTAATTATTTTTAGAAAAATGGAGTTATTTTACAAATCTGAAGCATAATCATTTTTTCTTTTGATGTAATCTATCTGGAGTGATAAATTAGCTTTAAAGGAGTGAATTTTTAGGGTTGATTTTATGGTTTCACTAATTTTTTAGATTGTGATTTTAAAAATGTTTCAATTTTAAGTTTGAAAAAAAAAAAAGTGTAACTGGTAGCCACACTTTTCAATTTGAGGGTTGATTTTAAAATATTGGTCGCAACAGTAGTGATTGTTGAGAACACTGTTACCAAATTGACAAGACTATGACCTGAAAATGAGAACTATGGATCTAAAGTCCCATATTTTTGGGTCAAAACACCAAAATCAACCTATGAATCGAAAAGCGGTGCACCGTTTTTTTCAGGGTCCAAATTAGCATCTTTTACAACCATGGACTTAACAACCTCAGAATGTTCCCAACAAAAACCTTAAAATCAACCCCTGAATCAAAAAGTGGCATCAACAACAACACTCTTTTTATGTTTGTGATCAAAATTACAACTTCTTTGAAAGGATATCCTTAACAACATGTATCATTGCAACAAAAATCTTAAAATCAACCCCATAATTGAAAATTCGTGCTTCCAGTGATTGTTGAGCACACACTTATACTAAGAGAGGGGGGGGGGATAATAAGACAATTTTTTTATTTTTTCAAATATTCATCAACCATAAGAAAACAATCACATATTAATTGCAGAACATGGAACACAATATTTACATTGAAACCCTTTCACGAGAAAACCATGAAACTTCTCTTTATAATTCTTTGTAGGCACCAACCTATTGTTACACATATTTGTAGGAACCAACCTAATGGAGACACCAATCCCCATTGGTACAAATACTAGAAGGCACTAAACTACTTTTACATATCTTCATAGACACCAATCTATTGAAGACACCAATCCCCACCGCTAAGCACCAACTTAGAAAAATACACCAATCTCTTACAGATCTCCGTAGACACCAATCTGTTAGAGACACCAATCCCCATCGCTAAGCACCAACTTAGAAAGAGACACCAATATCTTACATATCTTCGTAGAAACCAATCTATTGGAGACAGTTATCCCCACCACTAAGCACCAACTTAACAAGAGACACTGATCTCTGAGTTGCACCATATTAGGCCCTTCATTTTTAGAAATGACCATTTTTTGCGGAAATTCCAAAGTTTTGAGGAAAGTGTTGCATGGCACAATAGAAAGGGACAGTAGCAGAAATCAATTATCCAAGAAGAAAGGTAGCTAAAAGGTAATAGCAGTGGAGACAACAAAGGCAACTGTACAAGCAGTTAGGAAAGTGGAAAAATCATCAAATGCCAGTGGGAAAAGGATAGAAAAGTAGTGGAACAAAAATTCCAAGAAGTGGCCAACAGAATAGTATAAAGAGGAATCCAATGTGACGAGGAAAAAGGTTATAGAGGTTAATGAAGGGGATGAATGAGAGAATGAAGAAATCACACATGAGAGTTATCAATATTGCAGTTGTTTGGGTTGGGATCAAGTTATTAATGTCATGATATTTTGCAATGTGTTTCGGGGATGTTATTGTGCTTTCGCACTAGAGTAGAGTCTGTAATGGGTATTTGGGAATAGATTATGTTGCATAAGTTGTTTTATGAAAGATGCATTCTATGTATGACAGATTGGAGATGTTGATAACATAAAGGATTGTTGGGCCCTAAAATTTTATTATATTGTGTACGAATCTTTGGTTTCTATGTTGTGCAACTACTTCCATTATGTGTATCTAGTGTTTAGTTACTGCCTATGAATGTGTTTGTGTATTGATGTATGAATATGAACATGGTCATGTTAAATACAATGAAGCAGTCTCTTTGACTCACTTCACCACACACACATCTCGGATGCACTTTGGATGAGACCTCCTTCCCTTGCAAGAGATTGAATATGTTAGGGCTCCTAAACTACAATGATAGTGTTTTTTGCCAAGCTCCAAGAAACCCGGTCTCGATTTTTGTGCAAACAAATGGTTCTGTTTCTAGGAATTGAGCTTTAAAAATGAGTTTTTATAGGATGCCTCATTAGATTTTTAAATATGATGTTGAGAATTGACGGGAAAGAAGGTGCAATGCATTCATACAGCAAGAAGACAAGTTGTGGAACAAAATATTTAGGGTTGTGAAGAGTGTTGTCTTCTACTTGGAGTCTGCGAGTGACCAGTATGATATCTTTTGGATCAAATTTCCTGAAGAGATATTTCATTGGTTAGATCGACTGCAAGAATATTTGGAATAAAAATCTTGAGCTAAAAGAATATATAAATTTATCGTTAAGGGTTTAGTGGCTCTTCACCGGTTAGATCATCTTATCTCTTATGCTATGGATTTCTTGGTATGGACTACTTTGGAAGGTTATATTATTGAGTATTTTGTAGAGAACCACCAATATTTTTCCAAGGATGAAGCAATCTTTAAAGAAGGAGCTCAAGAAAGATTGTTGTGGGAAATTCCCTTGTAGATCAAGATTTTATTAGTAGAAGAAGTAATGTTGCATGTTCCTTTATCTAACATGGAAGTGTAAAACCTTACACTTAGAGTAGGGGGATTTAGGAGAGTGTTCATGAGTTAGGTACAGGAAGTTTTTATGGGAGATATTGAGGGACATTAAAATAAAATTACAAGAGACAAATGAGCTCATAATAGGGTTTCTATTATTGAGAAGAGATGGTAGAAATAGATTGGAAAAGTGATGAAGAGGTTTGATCAGTTGTGGAAGGAGATCAGTTTTGAGAGTAGTCATAGGAAAGAGTTGGAAGAGTTGTGGGATTTGAAGAGACATGGAAGGATATCCAACCAATGGTTGAAGGATAGATTTGGTGAAATAGGCAAAGGTTATGGAAGAAGAAGACCAGAGGAAAAAAACTTCAGAAGAGGCAGATGAAAGACTGAAAAGAAAGGTCACCACTAAAGAAGAATACTCAGACAAAAACTCTTAAGAAGTTGCAGGAGGCTCAGAACTCACAACCCCAGAAAATTTTGGATTGCATCAAGATGTTAGTGCAGCACTACAAACAACCAAGACCCCCCAGATCAAATAATTTTTCTCTGCACGAAAAGGAACTAGACTTGAATCACACATTCCCTCAGTGCCTTCTACAAACCTGGTAATTTCTAAAATCAATCTTTCTATCAATTCTGTTATTTATAATCCTTCTAGTCAATCAAGTTTGAGTAGTAGTAGAAGTGGAAGTGTGGAAAGTGTTCCATTTATATCACAACCATTACCCTCAGGGTTCATTTTAATAGAATCTCCAAGTACATCAATTGCACATCAACACACAGGGCATTTTACCCAACACTCAGAGCTTTGGGGTAAAGGGGATGAGGACGTTGAATTATATTGGTTTCTTTGTGAAGCCATCTAGAGGTCTCGCAGAACTGTAGATGCAAACAAATTGGTTGAGTTTGAGACTACTTTGAGGGATCGAGATCTAAAGTGGTACACGAAATATATCGATTCAGGGAATAATCAAGGGAAGCATTTTTCTTTAGACCGGGTGAAGCAAAATTTTATAGCAGAATTTTGGTTACCTCGGACAGAGAAACGGGCTCTCTCCAAGTTGTGGAAGATAAAACAAAGAGATAGTGAGTTCGCATGGGAATATAACCAAATATTTAAGGTTTTGATAGGGAAATTAGCAAACCATATCCATGAGGATCATCAGAGAGAATCATTTATTCATGGGTTTTTATAGTTAACCCAAATCCCACTAACTCATCAAAGGATAACTACTTTGGGAGAAGCATTGGAACAATCCATGAAGAATGAGGCTATGGCATGCTATCCTGGAAAATTGAGGGTGATGAGAGCACCTAAAGATAATAATATTGTGAAAATGCAAGATCATATCTTTGCATTAACTAAAAATATCCAAGAGTTGACCCTTCCTAGAGAAGGCAAACTGCATCTATGGTGTATTTGATTTTATACCAAAGGTCATACAACAGTTGAATGTCCAAGATTGAGGGGCGTAGGACCCCCTACTCACTCAATTCCACCTCTGCCAGTAGCACCATCGGGATGGATTGTGCAAGTCACTGCCACAATGCCATTTCAAGGCCCTGTTCAATACCATGCTTTTCTGAATCATCAAGGAGGCCAGAGAAATGAGTATTGTGAGATTTGTAGAATTCATGGGTGCCCTCTGAGGAATTTCCCTATTCTACAAAAGTATACCCTTTTTTTGAATACATTATACTGTGAATTTTGTGGGTTTCCTACTCATACTACCAACCAATGTAGAGATTTGGATGCTCTCACCGACAGATTGGATCATTCTGCATTCAGAGTCAATGAAACTCCTCAAGGGATCAGAGGAGGCCACTGAGGTGGTGAAAAATTCAAATATGGATAAATCGGCAGATGAGGACTAGTTTGTTGCTACAAATGTGATGAACAAGGTCATATTGCAATGGATTGTTTGCTTCCACGAATACCATGGTGTGCACATTGTAGGAATAATACCCACTCCATCGAATATTGTCTAGACCTAATTTCCAAATGGAAAGACCGCACAAGGAAAAGAGGATCTAATTTGATAAATTTTGAGACTAGATCTAAAGTTGAGGGAAAAGTGCCCAATATTAAAATTGTCACTAGAGGAGGAAGCAAGACTTGTGTTGATATTGAAAGTCCTCATTAGCTCAATATCCAAAATACAATTCCTGAGAATATCAAGTACAACCCTGTAAGGTAGAAGGAATTATTTAAGGACACAGTGGAAATGTTCATACAACTATCTAGTGTCGCAATACTTGAGGTTGTGAAACCACATTTTAAGCCAAACCCTTGCCAACCAAGAATCGTTGGAGAATCTCTTGTTCAGATGGAGCCCCCGAGCCAATCACAGAAGGTTGTTGATCTATGGTTGCAACTATTTTCTGACATTTTGGACAATGAACAACTTACCGGGAAGTTGTGGAACATAATCAAAAGATCCTTGGGAACTGAACGAAATTCGGAAGAGTCCATTCGGATTGGATGGTACCTCAAATCTACAAAGATTTCTCATTGACATGGAGGGTAGGGTTGTGGAAAAACACAGAATCTCATAACTTGAACTAGCCCCGAAGTCTTCTCCAACTAGGTGGTGAGATAATCATAAATAGAATATGTCCTCTTGGGATGAGGTCAATCTTTCTATATAACATCGATTTCTTCCATTAATGCATATGTCATAGCTAAGACAAGATCAAAAGAAAAAGAGTCAGTTTCTATCCCTGGAAACATATGATGGGAAATCTAACCCAGTTGCACACAGTGAGCATTGTCTAAATGTTTGAAAATATATGCAACTCCCTTTCTATATATGGACACATAAATTCTTTCATTCTCTGGGAACAATTCCCAAAGCTCGATATGTGCATGAGGAAACAAGAAAACAAACAGTGTGTTGGAACACACTTCAAACCCAATTCTGTGACGATTTCTCATTTTCTGGTAAGACTCTTGAAATCATAGGTGTGCTCCATTAAATCAACAATATGCTTTTTAGTACTAAATTTAATCCTAAATATCCACTTACATTATGTTTTGAGCATGAAAATTTTCTTCACTGTAGTTTTTATCCATCCCATACAAGAGTACTTGTGGCCTGTAGTAAAGTTGATAAAGATCCAGAGGATTTTGAATACCTAGAGGAACTTAGACATTTAAAATTTAAGGAATCTGTGGGAGCAAGAATATTTAAAGACACTATCTTTGATGATGTCAGTGGTTCACATACTAAACATATGAAGTTTCAAAAAGTAAACATAGGGAGTGAGGAGCATCCTAGCATGGAATCCATAAGATACTATTGGGATGAGAAAACTATGATGGAGATACAAGCTTTGTTGTGGGATTACAAGGACCTCTTTCCTAAGAGTTTTTTAGAACTAAAGGGGATTAAGGGAGAGTTGGGAGAGATGAGGATCGAATTAAAACCGGATGCTAAGCCTACCAATCACAAACCATACCATCTGAACCTGTGATTCAAGGAGAAGGTTAAGAAAGAGATTGATAGAATGTTAGTAGCTGAGTTAATTTTCCCTTTGGATGAAGATGAGTGGATCAGCCCTATTTTAATACAAATCAAAAAGGGTATTGATTATATAAGAGTCTGTGTGGATAACAAGATTTTGAACTCATCTTGTGTACATGACCATTTTCCCACTCCCTTTAGCAATGAAGTTCTTGATCAAGTGGTGGGAAACGAAGCCTATTCTTTTACAGATGGATTCTCAAGCTATAATTAGGTTAGAATTGTGTAAGAGAGTAAGATAAATACTACCTTCACTACAGAATGGGGTTATTTTTCTTATAATGTTATGTCATTTGGACTGAAGAATTCCCCAGTTGTTTTCTCTCAGATAGTTATTGTTGCATTCTGAAAATTTATTCATAAGTTCCTTGAAGTGTATATGAATGATAGGACCATGAAAAGCCTATTGAAGGAGCACATAGGTTTACATTGACTAATGTTTGCTCATTGCAAAAAACTATAGATTTATTTAAATCTGAAGAACTATATTTTTTGTGTACCCTTTGGAAATATGCTAGGATGTATAGTATGTAGGGAAGGAGTGTTGGTTGATCTTGCAAACTTTGTTGTGATACTGAATATGGCCTCGCTGAAAAGTGATAAACATTTGCGTTCAAAATTGGGCCACACTATATACTACCTCAGATTTATCAGAAACTACACAAACATAACTACCCCATTGGAGAAATTGTTGAAGAAATCTAAATCCTTTAGTTGGAAGTCAGAGTGTGATCAAGCCAGTGATACCCTCAAAGAATTGGAATGTGGAATTTCATGTACATAGTGATGCTTCTGGTATTGCTTTGGTTGAAATCCTTGCACAACAGGGTCAAGGAAACCTAGATCATCCTATCTACGTTTCTAGCAGGAAGCTTTCTCAAGCCGGAGGTAAATACACTACCACTGAAAGGGAAGGTTTGGAAATGGTTTACGCCTTGCAAAAGTTTTACATTATCTGTTAGGAGGAAATTTTAAATTCTATATTGATCATTCTACTCTAAAATATCTAGTTAATAAGTCAGTGTTAGAAGGTAGAATTTTTCGATGGTTGTTTTTTTTTCAGGATTTTTCCTTTGAGGTCATTGTCAATCTCAAAAAAATAAATTTTGGGCGTGATCATCTCTCTCGATTATAATCATGCAAGAGTTACCAGATCCCATATGTAGATATTTTTAAGATTGAGGCTATCCCTGACTACCTTTCTGATATTGCATTGTTTCTCACTATTGGTATAACTATGCCTAATGGGTATTCTTCCACTCATAAGAGGCATCTAATGGTCCATGTTATTGAACGTCAGTTTATCGTAGGTCAGTTGTATAAATTTAGATTGGAAAACATCCTTTGATGATGTGTATTTGACCATAAGCGATAAACGATCTTGTGGGAATGCCATAGTGGACTTGTAGGAGGACATGTCGGAGGGAAAGAACTTGCCCAAAACATACTCCAAGTAGGATTATGTTATCTGATTGTCTTCAAAGATGCAAAAGATTGTGTTAGGGCCTATGATGTTTGTCAAATTTTTGGTAAACCGTCGTGTAGGGATGAGTTTCCATTACATCTTATCCAGGATCTTTGGGCATTTGAGAAATGGGAAGTTGACTTCATAGGTCTAATCAATATTCCATCCAAACACTCTAAATCTAGGTATATCATCATTCCTACCGACTATCTCATGCATAGGGCTGAAGCAAAACTAGTCTGAGATTTCTCTACTGATATTGCAGCCTGATTATTTTTTTATAACATCATCACTTGATTTGGATGCCCTCAAAGTTTGACCAATGATCAGGGTGCACATTTCATTAGTGATACTATATCCACTATCACCCATGAGTTCCTCATTCAACATCACAAAATTAGAATGTATCATCCACAAGCAAATGGTACAGCTGAAGCCTTTAACAAGATCCTAGAGCAAGGATTAACCAAGGTATGTTGCACAAATAGAGATGACCGGGATAAGTCATTGTCCCCACTGATTTCATCACTCCAAGATTATATATTTCACAGGTCACTCATATGACCATTGATGAGTCAGTTGTGGAATGAGTTGTAGAGTTGTTGGCATTCGACGAATCCTTATTTTTGGCCAATTTTCATCAAACTATGGAAAGGCTTGTCATAAATCTTGGTATGACAGGTATATTTAGACTGAGACGTTTGTATAGGGTGATCAATTTTGTTATATGACAGTCAGTACCAAAAGCATCTGAGGAAGTTACAAATGCATTGACTTGGACCCTTTATAGTTGCGGAAATCAATGAGTCGGAAGATTTTAGACACATGCAAATCAATGGTATTCTTCGTCTAGGTTAGGTGAATGGCACACACCTGAATCCCTACATTTGTTCTTGATAAGAGAGGATTTGTTGTACTCTTGTCACCTAGAGTGAATTCAATAGGTAGGATTTCCAATTGTTTTGTTGTTTCCCTTTTCTGTCAATAAAAGGGTGACATGTCCAACTATAAATTGTCCTAGAGTCTAGTTGTCATAGTCAATTTTTCCAGCCCAAATATCACCTTTCTAGGAAGGGAGGTCCAAATCAAATCCTTCCATATTTAGTAACTTCTAAGTTTAGAATTTGTGCCCTATCATTGTCACTTTATTCATTAAATGTCATTGGTACCTTTTTGGTTATCGTCCTATCATTACCCGTCAGAGTCATTTAACTCCCAACAACTATCAGTAAATTTCTATAAAATTCCTAGTGCGTTAATTAATTTCATGTTTAACTCGATATCCCACTATTGTTTTCTTGCTTATTCTCTTTATTTCCTAAATCACCCCTTATATTTTACCATGTTTGATGGTCATATCTGACGTTAATAAAAAATTACCTCCACGTTGTATCTCTTAATGATTTCTAGTCACGCCACCTCCTGAATGTTTTTTATATACTCATCTTTGTCTGACTATTCAACGTTATCTTGTTTCACTCAAGTTATTTGCATACCCAGTCCTAAAGCCCCTTGATAATTATGTGATCCCACACTCACACCCCTGTCCACCAGTGTTATTTGTTTACCAACATAGGTCTTCCAGGATGGTCCACATTGTCGATCGAGGAACCCTTCCCAAAGTCATCATTCTAGATGAATTTATTAATCCACGGATCGAAGTGTTGGGAAATATCCATGGAAAGGTTGAGAAATCTTGGTTGCTCGACGTTGTCCTCACAAATGCATCTCAGTTCCCACAAATGGATATCCATACATTCATGGATTGCTCAGCCCTACCAACTGGTCAATTTCAGTGGGAGTGGAAACCATCCTTCATGCCCCTTCGAGACACAACGTTGTTGAATTTGTGCAACCTACTGGTGCTCAACACTAATAGTGAAGTCTCTCAGTGCACTAAGTTTCTCATTAGTCAGGTGCACAATGGTGCCTTATGGTTGAAAAAGGCTTACCCCATCCATGTGGAAGACATTCACAATTTGATTGGTCTATCCATGGAAGTGAAGGATGTGACATAAGGATTCTAGGGTTCAAAGAAGCATGGTCATAAGAAGGGATAAATCAGACTCTACAACAAATATGGCACGAGGTGAGGAGGTTGTGGAGCACATTTTGACCAAATAAATGATGAGCAAGTCCATTGTTCCTGCTATGTCACTGCAGGAAAGTTCATGAATAACTCCTCACGATGTGAGTGTGCACTCAACGCCATAGAAAAGGTTGGATTTAGAAAAAATGGAGCACCGTTAAATTGGTGTAAGTACCTGCTCACATAAATGTTTCATGCTTGCACCGATGTGCATGATTAGGCCACGTACTTGATATATGGCTACTTGTTGGTTGTGTTCATTATATGGAAAGTGGCATCCACCTCAAGGTTATATCCTCCCCCACACTCCTAATAGTCATATCTCCAAGATTTTCGACCCCTAGCATAGTTGCATTGATACTACTCACACAAAAGACCACGATGTTGCATTTTTTCACTTACACAATGACCTTGTTTCAGCTACATAGTGACCCGGGATTTTGCAGGCGTTGATCAATCGGCACACCCACAACATTTGGTTCGACATGAACCAAGATTTTACTTTTGTTGTGCCTTTAAGCACAACTCCATCCATTTTTCATACCCCTCCTTTGCCTTTTTATCTGGATGAGGAAATTTTGGACTGTAAGGAGGTCACTACATGGCCTGGGGTCATGAGATAATAGAAGAGATCAAGTGTCACATATGTGATTCCTGTGATATCAAAACGACGAGTTTTGAAACATACTAGGGGTACAGACCCAAGAATAACCACATCGAAGTGAGAGTAGATGTTGCTAGTGTCAGATGATGAAGAGGAAAAAAGATAAGAGGAGGCACTACCACAATAAGTACTTCTCCCATTCTTGTCCATTCCAAATGATGCCACTATTTCTGGTAAGAAGCTCTGCAAATCCTTTTCTAATACTTTTCCTCATAAGTAAATACACTTTGAATCTCTATCCAAATCTACTATTGACCCCCACATCACAGTTTCCACTCCCATTTCTTCCCTTCCACCATCAGTTTGCACCATCATCCCCATTCTCTCTTTCATTCTCATCATCACTATTATCAACAAGCCTCCATTCCAGACCCAACCCACTTCCATCATAGAGGATATTACCCATCAACCGCCTACCTCGACTGTGAAAACCCCTTCCACTACTCCATCATCACCTCACCACACTCATATAAAAACTGTTGAAACAATGTCTAATACCACTTTCACAATGACTACAGGGACCACAATCCCCATTCCATCCACCTTCCCCAATGGTTCACAGGTACATATTCCACTCGGCACCCCACCTGCGAACAACCCTCATCCTGAACTAGCTAAGTCACTAAAGGTATAAGAGAAAAAGGGTCCAGATCCTCAAATTGTCATGATGGGTACCTAGGAGGACTCTCATTCTATGCATAGCACAAGTTCGGTCAAGGAACAAATTGAGTCATTGTTTTAGGATCCATAAAATTGTCATGCAATCTTGGAATTGTGCCTAGAGCACACTAACATGATTAGGAAACTTCCTCCTAAGGTACAGTATAGGCTCTTTTGTAGCCTCCGCACTACTTTTCCTATTCCTGATGGTGTTGGAACCCCTAGTCTATTTGAGTGACCTATCACCAGTGGCCAACCACTAGCTTCAAGATTTCCCTTGGATCCTTCCCTCACCGGTGGTGAGATTGTGGTGTGGTCTACACTGCAACTCATGACTCTTATGCAAGAATCCACAGATCAGCTTGAGTAGAGACTTCTCACTGCCAAACAAACAAACAAAGATCTTACACAGTAGTTGCAACATTTTTTCCAAGCCATCATTTTAGCCACTTCAGCCAAGGATCATGAGAAAGGGTTGCGAACGTAGGCTGATTGCAATCTTGCAGTCATTTTTGATCATTTTCTCTAAGTCTATCCCACTTTCAAATAGTTTTCTCTTGAGCTCCCTGAAGATATCACCCCAGTTGTGCCTCCACAATGACTTGAGTTGATTGTTGATGTATGGTCACAACTGGCTGCGAGGACCGACAACCTTCAAAAAGAGATGGATACAATCAAGTTGAAATAAAACGAGAAGCCTAAGGAGATGATGCAGAAGGTCACACAGGTAGTCACCAAAGGAAATCTTGTCATTTCCTCTCTTCATTCCCGTGTTGATGAATGTTTCCAACTCTTTAGCATGGTCAATGACTGGGTTGGCTTGATAGAATGTTGAAGTAAGTCATTCGAAGAGTTGCATGCACATATAAATTAGATGAATGCAGAATCCCAAGCCATCACTGACCCAGTTGATCAAGCAGCAAAATTTTTCAAGATCCAAGTTGTGGACAAAAGACTAGATGCTTTGGATGAGTCTACCTGGGTAGCCAAGAAAGAGCTTAGAGACTACCTCCCTATGGTGCAAGATGATTATATCCAAATGAAACAACTTGATTTTGTTGCAGACTCCGAGTGGACTACAAAAATGGATACCCATATTGAGGATCCCAATGTGACAATGGCGTAGGGTTATGTTGCGGGCGCCTCAATTTTATCTTGAAAATGGAAAGATCGTGTAGAGCACTATGATAGTTTCCGCCAACAGGCCCTCACAATTGTATCAGAGTTGGGCCCTCCATTTGTAGAAGACCATGGGAAGGAAGTGGAAGGTTGACTCAGGATGATTCTATGGTTGTGGTCATGGCCTTTTGGGCCCTCCATTTTTTAGAAATGCCCATTTTTGCGGAAATGCCAAAGTTTCAAGGAAAGCATTGCATGACCAATTGGAAAAGGGATAGTAGTCAAAATCAGTTAGATGAGAAGAAACACAATTGAAAGGTAACAACAACAAAGACAACAAATATCACCATGTGCCAGCTAGAAAAGCAGTTAGGAAAGTGAAAAAATCATCGAATGCCAATAGAAAAAGGCCGGAAAAATAGTGGAACAAGAAGTCTAATAAGCGTCCAAGAGAATGGTATAAAGAGGAAGCTAGTGTGATGAGGAAAAAGGTTACAAAGGTTAAAGAAGGGGATAAATGAGCGAATGAAGAAATCACACAAGAGAGATATCAATATTGCAGTTGTTTAGGTTGGGATCAATCTATTACTGTTCTAGTATTTTGTAATGGGTTTCAGGGATGTTATTGTGTTTGCACACTAGAGTAGTGTCTTGTTGATCAAAAAATTTGATCACCTAGATTTTCCACTCTTGGAATAATAATAAAAAAAATCATATCAAAAGAAGGAAATTTTGAAAAATTATCAGATCGTTATGTGTCCCTCGGTCTCAGCTTTGTCATGCATTTTTCAGATTCAAAAAATTAGTTTGTATGCTCAAGATATCCATATTTTTTTCTGATCACCCAAAAAGTACTTTTTCCATGGGCAACACGGTTAATATTTATCGGAACTAATATTTTCTTGGAACCACACTTAGTCTCATTTTCTTTATGGGATCACTCACCCCATTTCGCTTAGTCGTATTTCTCATTTTGGTGCAAGCCTCCTCACCCTTTCTCCATACATCTCTAGGTCTGCAGGTATGTAGTCCCGTGTTCTACATTATGCCCTCCCATTTATGTGACCTGCATAATGGCCTTGTCCCATACTTAGCCATTTTTCCTTCTTTCCACTCTACTCTCCCTCCTTACTATCCTCCATACTTAACCATTTTCACATTTACTCATTTCCATACTTACCTTATTTTCATTTTCATTATCCACTTAGTTTATTTTCCTAATAACCACCACTTAGTCATTTTCATAATTCATTTCCACATTATTTCCATAATCCATTTTCATTTTCCATTTACCATTTTACTTTTCCTACTTCCATTTTCTATATTTTCACAATTTCTAAGTTCATTTCCATTTTCCCATAATTCTGTTCCATTTTCTAGTTCAATCTCGTAATTCATTTACATTTTCTTTTTTTCATTTTTCCATTATTCTTTTCCCAAATTTCATATTTCATTTCCATTTTTTTATTTCCACGTACCATATTTCACGTAACTCCATTACATTTTCTTTTTTCCATTTTTCCATTATTCTTTTCCCAGATTTCATATTTCATTTCCATTTTCTTATTATCATGTACCATATAAGCCCATTATATACCATCCCTCAACTCTTTTTTGGTTCTCCAGGTCTACAGGTCCGCATTCACTTTTCACTTTTCAATTCTTTTCATACTTACATATTTCTCATTTCGGAGCAGACCTCCTTACTCTTCCTCATATCCGTGTTCGTAGGTCCGCACATCTGCACCTCTTCATTAATTAATATTCACTCTCCATTCCCATTTTTCACCTCATACTTAGTCTTTTTTATCATTTTCTATCATCTCCTACCTCCTTTACCTCTGCATTCTCGTAACTCTACAAACCCTAAATTTAACTTTTTAAAGTTATTTAAGTCTGCGGGTCTGTATTCACTTTTTACTTTTCACTTCTATACCATCCATCAACTCTTTCTTGGGTCTCCTAGTTTGCAAGTCCACAGATCTGCATTCACCTTTCACTTATTTTCATACTTATCCCTATTTCTAGTTTTGGAGCGGACCTCCTTACTCTTCCTCATATCCATGTTCATAGGTCTGCACATACGCACGTCCGCAATGAATAATATGCACTCTCCATTCCCCTTTTTCACCTCATACTTAGTCATTTTTACCATTTTCTATCCTCTCACCTACCTCCTTTACCTTTGCATTCTCGTAACTCCACAAACCCTACATTTAATTTTTTAATATTATTTCCTATCCCAATTTTCTTCCCCCTTTTCATGGACCTACCATACTGGTACATGTGGTGGTGAGGTGGACCAATACCATAATGACAAGTGGTAGTGACATGGACCAACCCACCGGTGACACATGGCGATGGCATGGGCACTGACTGGGCTATGATTGGATGCTCGCTGGGTCATAAAATTTTTATTAATTCATGAAATTTTCCTAAGGCATGAGAGCTACACCAAAGTCTCTATAGTCTTCTTTGTTCCACATGAGTATTTTTATCCCTAAAGTCTACACCATACTATTATGGCACGAAAGCTAGGGAACCTCAGTTATTGCAATGATTTGATTGGTTTGGGTTGTAAAGTGGATCAAGTAGGTCAGGTAGGGTAAGAAGTTTATAGATCTGGTCTTAATGATTTTACTTTAGATTTCAAAAAATTAACAGCCTCTTTCTCAATCAAGGGTATTCACACTAATAAATCAGAAAAAGTAGTAATAAGATTAGAGGAATGAAGAAGAAAACATAAACATAAGTTCACAATCTGTTTACTCATGTGCATAAGATTTACAAGCTTCAAATATCATTTCAAACTTGAAACAAAATATTTGAATGCAAATCCCAAGGCACAGATAATGGAACAAAAAGTATTCTCTGACATTAAAGTTGAATCTAGGAAGAATTCAATGCTTTGAAAAGACTTCAATTGCATTCAAATAAGCAACAAAAGATGAATGACATGGAAAAATGATATGACCATTAGGATGTCTAATTCCATGAGTACAAGATGTTGCAAGATTTAAATATCTTTTACAAAACACAGATTATCTCCCTTCTTTCCAAAATTAGAACCAGGATCTCTCCCTAGGCATCTTTTCCCCTGGATCCTTATTCATTATGATTCCCAAATTTTATAGAAAAAATTACAATTCTTTAACTATTACCAACTTTTCGGATTCAATTCTATCTATAAAACTAGAAATAAAATAAAACTCGATTCCATTTCAAGAAAATATGGAGTAGCTAGATGGATCCTTGATGCCAAGAAATTTGGAACAAATTCTTTAACTAGTGATCTTAGTTCCATCGAATATGGGATTATTACAAAATATTTGGAATGGGTAAAGTGGGATGTTTGTTCTGATTTGAACCAAGTTATTCAACACTTGTTTGGAGATAATATAAATCTCTTTGGATCTTAGAAGATTTAATTCCCTTGAAACTAGATCTTTGACTGTTGATTTCATGCCTGGAAACCTGGGATGTGTAACTGTTATCTGGAAAATTAGGATTGCATTTGACCTTTTTAACTATTTATTTTCAATTTTATCTACCACCTAAATACTCTGCCTTAAATTATGAAACTGCGTATAAAACCTTGTAATGCAAGTGAACAATTTTCCAATGTATGTTGTAACATTAATGTCTTGTCCTCAATACAATTGAGTGATATCATTAGGAAGATTTATGGAGTATCTATCTATCATTGATTCCATAATTTGCACAGTGCTGATAAAAAAAGTCATGCTCTTATGGCTTTACTAATTGTCTACTTTGATCATTCCTCCATAACATTGCATTGATATAGCATTGCATGGACTTTTCCTCCAGAAATAGATATGTCTTCTATTTTCTATACGGAAGGATTATGCAATATCACCACCAGAACCAAATGCCCTTCCTATGCCCGTGAAGTATGATATTTTCATCATCATAATAAGAATTCAATATGATTTACGTTTGAATTCATATACTTGACCTCTTCGATTTGGAGTCCCTCAATTTGTAGTTGTTTGATGATTGAGAAAATAAGATAATAAGTAGAATGAACGAATCCCTCAAAAGTTGAAAAATCCTTGGTATTTATAGTGGTGGAAGATGGTTTGATTGGTATTTAGAAATGATGGATTTATGAAGTCTCCACATCGTTCATCGTTAAGTGTAGTTGCAATCCATAAAGGTTGTATAAGATATTTTTGACAAACCATAATGAGAAACCTTTAATGCATACTTTTGAGTGCTTGGAACTTTGCTAGATGAACTTGGCCACTTGGAATCTCTTCATTGGCACTTGAAATTTCTTGTGGGTGTTGACCAACCAAGAGGGCATGAAATGCACAAATACTCGTCATCTATACTCTTCCATATTTGCATTTTGTTTCTATTTAGAAACCACTATCACTGGAATCTTATGTTTCCCAGTGACACTTGGATGCTTTGTTGTAGGCTAAACCATAATATTGAATTATTCCAACAATATTTTCATCAACCCTTAAAACAAGTTCAAGCAAATAGAGGAATTTGGCACTCATGAGAATCTTCCAGAATTCACAATAATTGTTGGTTCACTGATGGCATTTGCAATTGCTAGGCGTTCCATGATGATTGGCATTTGTTGCACTATCATTTGATATAGATCTCAATTCGTCTTTCTAATATGTAACACTACCTTTTTCATGGCTCTTGGTCTCAAGTGATTGGACTTGTAGATGAGCCAATGCTATAAAAATGTGTGCTATAGAAAATCCATTCTTTCTATAGTGCCCATGTTTGAAATTATCAAATGCGCTACCAAATCTGAAAAATTGGCCAAAAATAAAAATAAAAAATGATACTGCAAATTTAGGTACTAACAAGTACTATGGTACAATTTTCATTATAAACACTTAAAACTCTCGACCAAAATGCATGTGGGATATTATTTTAAACGAAAATTTTGAAATTTTAACGGAGTGGAAGAAATTAGATCAAGGGTTAAGATTTGTTGGAATATTGGTTTTTGTCATTGATGTCAACCCTAGTCATTGGTTTTGGACCACAAGATTGATGAAGGTATTTGGACATGAAGGACAATGTACATGCAGAAACAAAACCCATGGATGGATACTATACATCATGTTGTTTCTGGTGGTGGG
>JASDQU010171523.1:9197-21075 GCA_032191745.1 Picea mariana
CGGAAAAATCGTGTAAACATCATCATTAACCACATATTCCAGCAATGTTTAAAGGATGAAAAATGATAACAGTCTTAAGACAAGCGAGCAATGATTTTAAAGATAAAATCTCCAATACTGTTGACAGAGCTACTGCTGCCAGTAGGCATCCATAGCCTCGACAGGGTTGCCATTTAACCCACTCTGACATCCGTATCCTGCCAAGAAGTTCCACATCAGAATAAAGGACATTTTAAGGTCAAGTTATCTTATTTTTGCCAATTTTCATATACTCAACATTGCTTCGCTACCAGCAGGCCTGTTCAGTACCCCGACAAAGTTGTCTTGGCACCATGCATGCGTTTACCCGCTGCTAGCAGACCTGTTCAGTATCCCGACGGGTTTACAAGCACTTTCCACAACTCTTTTAATGATTTATTTTGTTTTTTAACAATATATAGTCGAGCGGGGTGACGCTGAAAATTACGATATTTTAACATATTTTTTCAGACCTCAACAATTTTTTTTTTTTAGAACAGTCCTTTATTAAGATGCAAAGATGTTCCATTTATAGAACCAAATTTCTAAGGTAGGGAAACATCTTATGAATCATTCCATTAAGGAATAGGGACAGCGTCAAAAGATAATAGATGATCATGACAGGCTTTACTCAAAGATTGAAATCAGTTGACTTCTTTCAAACAATAGTTTTTTGCCAGCACAGATGTAAATTTCAGAAGTATACAATTGATGTTTATACAATTTTCTTAGTGGTCATTTCAGTGAAGGAATTTTCTGTTTTCTTCGTCCGAACAGCTCAGTATGCAGGTATGTGTATTTCAAAATAAAAAAACTGATAAGTGCAAAGGAGAAATCCAAACCAAAACAACAAAAGAAAAACAAACAAAGAAAAATATGTACATAGTATACAAAGAGTTATCATCAAGCAAAGTATCTTTTCAGGGCTTGGCCATTCACCGGATAGGTGTCAGGCTATCCCTCTAGATTATGTAATCGGAAAGAGTTGGGACCCAACTTTTCAGCAACTAAAAGCGGTCCAAGCCATAAGTTTTGAAATTTCGTGTGTTCTCCCTTTCCCTCATGCGGTTTGTCCCATTTCAAGACAGGATCACCTACTTCGAATTTCCTATCAGAGGTAGAATTAGAATCGAACTGGCTTTTAACTACTAGTTGGTGCTGATCTAACTTACGTTTATCTTGGGCTCTTACCTCTTCTAGCTTCATCAAAGCATTAATTCGGTTTTCCAAGGGGGGACAATCTTCTTCTTGAATTTTCTGCGATAGCTAAAGTGAAGGAAGATGAATGTGTGGTGGCATAATTGCTTCTCTTCCATAAACAAGAAAGAAAGGAGAGTTACCTATAGCAACATTTGGTGTTACCCTATCATCCCAAATTGCATTTAACAGTGCATTGTGCCATTTTTTGTGATTTTCAGCTATAGTTCTCTTGATAATTTTAATCAGGTTCTTATTTGTTGATTCTGCCAATTCATTTCCCTGGGGGTAATAGCTAGCAGAATACTTCAATTTAATTCCTTTTTCCAAATCGAAATCGCTCATTTCAAGGGAGGAAAAGTAAGAAGCGTTATCAAATACTAGACAGCCAGGGATACCAAAACGAGTGATAATATTCAAATTTAGAAAGGCAATTACCTGACTGGTGTTGACAGTTTTTAATGTGGCAGCTTCAGACCACCTGGTGAATTAATATGTGGTTGTTATGATAAAATTATGTTGTTGTGAGGATGGCGGGTTGATTGTACCTATGATATCAAGGCCCCACTACTGAAACATAGAGTCTACTAACACGGGCTGCAAAGGAAAGGTTGGTTTTTGTAACCGCCCTGATGCTTTTTGACAAATAATACACTTACGACACAAGGCATGGGCATCTCTAAAAAGCGTGGGCCAGTAGTAACTGGCTCTCAAAAATTTATGGGCAGTGGTGTCGCCACCAAAATTCCCACCAGCTTCTCCGACATGTAACTCTAGTAAGTTTTTTTCTGCTTCGTCTTTCTCAAGATAGCGCATTAGTATGCCATCAAAATTTTGACAAAACAGGATACCATTAACCAAATGAAAGGAGGCAGAATTTAATCTCAATGCTCTTCTTTTAGTGGGATCCAGGTGATGGGGGGCTGACCCATGTTCAAGACAAAATCTTATATCGTCATACCAAGGACTGACAGAGTTTTGGGCGCATCAGATTGCATTTTGATTGTGCTGTCCTAGGTTTGACATATCATTTTCTTCTTGCTGTCCTGTTGCTGAATCAACGACTAACTTACATAACCCTTGGCCTCTCACTATTTGAGCTGGGGTAATTTCTATGTCGTACTCCTGTAAGGAAGTAACCCATCTAGACCTCTTTTCTCCTAACTCTTTCTGCACTAACATATTCCTGACGGCTGGGTAAGGGACAATAACTTTCGTCCTAGATTTCAAAAGGTAAGACCGGAAGTGCTTGACTTCTTTGAAAACAGCGTAGGCTTGTTGATCTACTGCTGGGTAATTAATTTCCACGCCTTTGAAAGAAGAGCTCATAAAGGCAATGGGTACTTGATTGTTTTCGACATTCTTTTGAGTTAGGACAGCGGCGTAAGAACGGTCAGAAGAAAAAGTATAGAGCGTAAATTCTTGGGAAAAGTCGGGGCTCATGAAAGAAGGAGTGTCTATTATAGCCTTCTTTATTTCATTAAAAGCTTGATTTTATAAGGGTCCCCAATGATATTGTGCATCTTTTTTAATTAGGTTCTGCAATGGTCTGACCATTTCAGAGAAACTGGGGACAAATCTCCTCCCAAAGTTAATCTGGCCTAAGAAAGACTGCATAGACTTTTTGGATGTAGGAGGGGGAAGTTTTGAGATGACTTGAGTCCTTTCGGGGTCAATAATCATCCCTTTGATTGACACAATAAATCCTAAGAGTTTACCCTGTTCTACTGCAAAGATGGATTTTTTGGGATTCAAGGAGATGTTGTATTTACGACATCGTTGTAGAACGGCTCGTAAATGAGCTAGATGATCGGTTTTGTTTTTTGAAAATACAGTAACGTCATCTAAGTAAACTACGATGGACTGATTGATTAAGCCTCAGAAAGAGATGTCCATCTCTCTCTAGAAAGTGGCACCAACATTAATCAATCCAAAGGGCATTTTTCGATAAGCATAGTTGCCCCATGGAGTGTGGAAGGTAGTTTTAAGTTGGTCTGGAGGAGACATCAGGACTTGGTTGTACCCTAAGAAACCATCCAATAAAGATAGCCTCTCAAAATCAGATACCTGTTGAAGGATCTGTTCCATGGGTGGGACATGATAGTTGTCTTTATTAGATGCTTTATTAAGGTTTTGGAAATTGACGCATAGTCGGATTTCCCCACTTTTCTTCCAGACAGGGACAAGGTTAGAAACCCATTGAGTGTGCCTAATAGGGAAAATTATCTTAGCAATAAGGAGTTTATTCAATTCTTTTTTCACGGTCATTTCAAGCTTAGGGTGCATTTTTCTTAATTTCTGTTGAAAGGGCGAGGTTTGGGGTTTCATAGGAATGACATGTTGTATGATGTTAGGGTCAAAATTTTTAAGGTCATCATACGTCCATGCAAAGACATATTTAAATTATTTGAACAATTTAATAAATGCAGCTTTTTCTTATTCAGAACACCCAATCCCTAGATTAATGCACTGCAGATTGTCCTTAGTCCCTAAGTTTACTTTTTCATATGATAATGAGGAACTATTGGTTTTACAATTGACTGATTTTTTGAATTTATCTTGAAGATCATAAAACTTCTCTAATCTAACTACAGATTTAGGGATCAAATTTACCATGTCCGATGAAGATTCAGGAGTTCTCGGATATGGTATTACCGTGAAATCGTGCAAATTGTCGTCATGAGTTCATTCGTCTATCACCGCACCTTGAAAAGTTTCCTCCATATGCAGGAAGCTAATTATCTGCTAATTGTTGTTGAAGACTCTCCAGTTCATGATGTTGTCAAGAACGGATGGCCTAAACAATAGCTCGACGGAGAATGCGTCTGGGGACAATCCTTATGTAGGAAAGAGTTTGGAAGTTACGTTAGCTAATAGGTCTGTTTCAGAGTTATTCAATCTAGGAATATAATTTATATTGAAAGCAGAAAATTTATTCATTAAATTCCATACCTCGGATTGGTAGCTTTTAAGATGTGGAGACAGGCAATGGATAGAATCTCTTACCTGTCTAACCACGATTTTGGAATCGCCAAAGATAGCCAAGTTTTGAATGTTCATGTTTAAATCTTTTCTGAGACCTTGCAGTAAAGCCTCATATTCTGCAGTGTTATTAGTACATTCAAATTCTAGCCTACATGCAATCAATGTTTTGTTACCTGTCGGATCGATAATAACGCAACCTACACCAGCTCCTTCTTTGGACTTTGACCCGTCAAAATACAACGACCAAATATGATTTTCATCGGGTGCATGAGATCGTTGTGTGGAATCTGTTGGTTGCACATATGCTACAATCTCAAACTGTTGTTCTGGATTGGTGATAGATGAAGCCTTGGCCATGAAATTGCCAAAAAAGGTATCCATCCCTTGTACTTTGGGTGAATCAGCAGAAGGTGTAAATGGTTCATTGGGATCGTTCAAATTTGTGACCGTGAACTTAAGGTAGCGTTCACGATTTACCTTGATCTTATTGGGCTTGCCATTCTCTGGAAGCCATAGGTGAGACCAATCTGTCACAAAATAGCCATGTAACTGCTCCAACCAGTCCCTTCTTAAAAACATACCATACACTTCTAGAATATCCACAACGATAATATCAATTACTTGATGAACCTTGGGAATAGACAATAATCTTATAAGTACGTTCCTTAATTCACCTATAACTTTAACATTAGTTCGATCAAGTTGGATGATTTTTAATGTGCATGGTTCAACCTCAGCATTAATCTTCTGACATATAGACCATGGCATTATATTGGATGTCACTCCTGAATCTACCATACAATTGTGCACGTTTCTATTAAATATTTCGAACGTTAACAAAAATGGAGGTACATTTTTGCAAGTACTAAGGGTGGTAGCTTGTGGCTTTTTACTCGCAGTTTCTAAAGCTACTTTTCTACATATTTACATTATTTACAGGAAGGCTTCCTTTATCTTGAGGATCAATATTATTCTTAGTGGAATTCTTCTGAGGAACTTTGTTCTGAAGAACCTTGTTACTATTTGAATTACCATTTTTGCTATTTTCTAAGATGTTCTGTAACATTTTTTGTAGCAGAAATGGAAATTTTAATAACTCATAAACAGAAATGTTAGCCCTTAACTTTTTAATATCTTCAACTAAATCATAATCTAAGTTGGGGTTTACATGACTCTGTTTAGTCTCAGCTGGTTTAGATTGCTTTGGAGGCAAAGTCATAGTGTTTTCGAAAGAAGGTTTGTTCGTTGTCTTACTCCTAGTATTATAGGGATGAACCGTCTCGAAGTTAGCTTGAAAGATGCTATCCGAGAAGTGTCCAAAAATGTTTGGATAAGACTCTTCTTCTTGAACTGTCTCGTGTTCAACAACCTCCTCGGGAATCTTAGGAGGCATCAAGTTATCCTGGGCTTCTAGAATTGTTTGAAGGGAATATTGCAGACTTTCTAGATTAAGGCCTTCAGTATTCGAATTAGGTCGGTTGGTTGGGAAAGGCTTCCTGAACGGGGGCTTATAAGGCCCTTTGCTCGAAGAAGCTTCTTTGGTCATCCTTTTCAAGTCTATAACTTGATTTGACAGTTTTTGAATGACTTTATTTAAGTTTTCTAAATCATAGCTTTCAGGTTGCGTTTTACTTTGAGTAGGTCTAGGGAGGATTTCGATCTTCTTTTTGGAAGAAGAGCTAGTTTCCATTTTGTTTCTAGTAGTGTCTTTTAAACTAAGTATGTCTTTTTCGATCTGGATGGCCTCCTCAAAGGCCTCTAACAATGTGGCTTTCTTGGATCGTTTAACCCAAATAGATATACTTTGATGCAAAGATTTAGTATATTATGCTATAACAAGATTCTCAGCAGGCATGAAATCTATAGGGATTCGGTTCTTAAGTGTTAATAATCTTTGATTGAAGTCTTTAATTTTATCTTTTGGGTTCATTCTTAAGCTAGAAAGCTCCATAACTAGAACTTCTAGAGTTTTATCATCTCCGAACTTTTCCAAAAAGCAGGATTCAAACTTTTCGCAAGACACGATAGTATGGGGTTGCTGGGCAAAGTACCATGTAGATGCATTGCCCTCGAAAGTGTAAGGGAACAACCTATAGACTACGTCTTCATGCTTGACATTGCAGATTCTTATGGATAACATAAAATTTTTAATGTGATCTTCGGCGATCTGTTTAGAGTCAGGGTCAAACTTGGGAAGCCACTTCTCCGGATGTTTGGGTAAGGGGTGTTGTGCTCCAGGTAAAACTACTACGTCCTGGTCGAGCCAAGGTCTAGCAGGGTTGTTCTGGTTGGCCATTGGTGTAGTGGGTGTGGAAGGATGAGAAGAAGAACTGCCTTCATCAGAGGAATCTCCTCCAGAAGAGGAAGGATATGATGGAGGTGGTGAGGGAGGTATTCCAGATCCTCCTGCAGCAGGAGTGAGGATTGGATCTGTAGGGTTCACAGTGAGGTTAGTGCCTCCGAGTTGTTCTCTGATGTCAGAGAAATCTAAAGGTTCGTNAACCTTTAGATTTCTCTGACATCAGAGAACAAAGGTTCGTCCAATGGTCGATTTGGTTGCCTCAAACAGGCTAAGGCACTATGTGTTCTTATGAGAGATTGGCGGACAATCTCTTGTATGTCACCACCTGTAGAATTTGAGGTTGCTGGCTCAACTGTGATCTCTGGATCGTTGGTTGATGTGGTTTCTGTTTTATGGGGAATGTTATCATTCGAATGAATTCTTGTCACTATAGGTGAGCGATTAGGTGGTGGAGGAGTCTTACAACTGCCTCATGCCATTAATGAATTTCAAGCCCTCCTTCTAGCGCCATTTGTTGGAGGGCCAAATTGAACACTCACCAACTGGAAGAGTGGATCCGGTCTGGGGTTGTCTAAATAACCCAAGCCATTTGGGATAACCCACCCTGATGGGTTTAGCAGCTCTGTTAGCTGATCTAAGTCCTAGAAAAACAAAAGAAAACTAAACTAAGCAACTAATCTAAATAAAAACACTAATTAAAACAAACTAATAAATAAATCTAAACTAAATCATACAACAATAATCCTATAAAAGTAAATGTTTAATTATCAATAGAATCAGCTTCAATTATAAATATACAATATTTACAAATTACAGATTTAAATTAAAACCTGCAAAAATCATTTGTAATCTGTCCTAAGACAGCGAAACTGTTTTTTGATTTTTATAAATTTATGAAAAAGAAATAGAGTAAAAACTAACTATCTAAGCTAAGCAACTAAAATACTAAATCTAACTACAAATCTAAAATATACATTATATCTATATAAACTACTTATACTATACTAACAAATTTACTATCAAATGACAATGACTAACTGACCTGAAGTAACGCTTCAGATTTGTCCTGTATGCAGTAGTTGTTTTAACTGTTCAGAGGGAGGAAACCCACACCGGATTATCCAAGAACTTCTCGTAAACAAGAAGTTGTTGTGCTCTTCAAATATAAATGACAGGACAAACAAGACATAAAAATAACAACAATTTTATGATTAACAAACCATCACAATTAGATAAATCTGTATGCAACAATTTGAGGAAAACAATTCAATTAATGAAAAAGATAAACCTATATTCATTAAATTGAATTGAAGTAATTATTGTATTTTCAAATAAGAGATATCAGATATGGATAACATTTAAATCAAATCACATCAACATGCAAAGAATTATGATAGCTAAAGTAGTTGATAATAAATTGCAAACTAATATGCAAAACCTGAAACAAAAATTTGATATATTGAAAGTGAAAGTTGTTGCAAGACATCAACTTTCATCTCAGTCTGAATCATAAATCCATAGTCTGGTTCTCCCACAGTGATGATGATTCGTTTATTACAAAAATGAAAAGTATTTAAAGACCTCCCACAGGGTAAAACATCCCTGTGGGAATTATCAAAACAGTTTACAGAAAATCTGGAGATAATCTCCCAAATCTGACTAAAACTAACACCCTATAATTATATCACAAAAACATCTCTCAAACTTCCATAGCATGCCACATTGATCATTGTAATTCGTATGTACCTGAAAGAGACAAAAACAGACAAGATTAGAGGATATTTTGTTGATAAAATTGACAGAAATCTAAATTCTAAGACTAGCTACAGAATCTTGTGATTATGTAGCTAGTCTAAATTAAGCATAAAACCAATTCAAAACCAATTCAAATAGTAAAGAATTATATTCAAACTATTGAACAAGTATTTAATTGCTAATTAGAAACCAAAAGAATCATTCAAATCGACACAAATAGTTTCTTCAGCCATCAACAAAATCATTGTCAAATCCAAACGAAATCAACCGGATCGTTTTTTCAAATTAATAGAACTACATTAAACATATACAAATGATCATGCTATTTGAAAATCAAATCAAAACTTGTATGTAAATTGAATCCAATGAAATCGTAATTGAACTAATCATTTGATAACAGGATATGTGGGATTTGTCAAATGTTTGTTATTGCTAATTTGGAGCAGGCAGAGTCGATCGACAATCAACAAAATCATTACTTGAATCAATTTCATACGAATTCAACAGAGACAAAATATGTGGATCTAAGCTTAACAAAATCGTTTTTGAAAATCAAAACCAACAGAGAAACATCAAATATATTTTCGATACCAATCCAACTCGTACAAGCAATCGTGCTAACTCAAGACACACAACAATTGTTTGCAAATCAAATAAAAAAGGAACGAATCGAAACAGTTCAGGTTTGACACAATCGTTATGAACCAAAACAGTTCCACAAATTTAGCGAATAGATCTTTTGTACAGGTCAAATGTAATGCAAATCCAAACGAGAATGTTGATTCAATGCAAAACAAAGTCGTTTTTCTAATTTAATAGACTACATCGTATTTATCAAAGCAATACCTAATAATGATACATTACACTCATAAAAGATCATACCAATTCAATCCTATGAAATTGTTTCAAAATCAAATCATAAGGAATAAAACAGAGCCGATGGCATCCAACCACAACAAAGTCATATCAAATCAAAACATAGTCATGTTCTAATTTTAGCACAAAAATCTCCTGTACAAGTCAAATGCTATCAAAATCCAAATGAAAGCAAACCCCATTGATCTTGTAAATTCAAACCAACAGAATTATTCTAAAACAAATCAAATCAAGTCAAAACCAATCAATCGATTCTATTAATCTGAGAACTAAATCGCAGGGATGTCCGATTTTAGAAAACAAATTTCCCATTCATGATTCATAGCGAAATTATTTTAGCAAAATGGAAGCAACAGAATCATTTTGAATGAAAACAAACAGAGGTAATTTAGAAGAAAAACCGAATACGTTACAATGATTCTAGCAAACTTACAAAGAAAAAATCATATCAAAATTCATACCTGGACACTGAGAAATGACTTCAATTATGATAATTTGGAATTGGCGAAGGTTTTTGCCAATTCCACATTCTTGAACACAATCGAACCAGTGGTTTTATGTTTCTTGTCATTAGCTTGAAACTTGTCTCTTTCTTTTGACAGCACTGCAACTTGCTCCTCCAACGATTTGATCTTTGATTGCAGTAAGGGAATGTCATTGTAATAATGCTCTATCCACACATTACATTGGATACATGATGTCTGTTCGGGCTTTGAAATTGCAGGCGAGGGTTTGTTTAAATCACCGAGGGTTTCATGATGCAGCTTGATTCCTGGGTAGTTAGGATTGTTCCTTAGGCATGGGGGTAAATTAGTGACATAGTCATAGGGTTTCTCGGAGCATAGGCCATGGGAATAGGGGTACTCTTCAGCTAGGAAATGATCGATATCAGAATCTGAGTCCTCGCTCAGAACTATGGGCTTTTGGTCGATGTTTCACTTAGGTTTATTCCGGGCAAGTCTCGATATCAATCGAGCATTCTTCTTACCCTTGTTGTCGATAGTAGGATTACCCTTGACTTTCTTATTCACAGGCTTCTTGAAAGCCTCAGTCTTGTCTGTTATGATGTCGGGTAGGTAGATATTAGGGCAAACTGAGGGTTTGGCAGAGGGTAGAAGAACATGAAATGGCACGGGTGGCCCGACCATAGTCTCACTAACCACAGACTTGTCGATTTGGACAGACTCTGGATTAGCAAAGCCATTTATTGATAGAAAATCTTGCCAATTATCGCCATGAAGGTTTAAATGATGGATGACGATGAGTCTAATCGAACCATGGTGAAACAGGCTGCTATCAGCCTTCTCACATTTGAATCTCTTTTCCATATTGTAAAGACTACGCAAGAAGTAAAATGGCATGTTCAATGGATAGCCCATGAAATTCATTAACAATCGAAGGTGATATAAAAATACTAAGCCATACCGACCTTCACAGGTCACAAATTATTTCACAATTACCAAAAGATCGTGCCACCTGGGTTTAATAGTGGAAATAGGCATACCTTTGTCACAGGAGACAACCTTCCTTGATACGAATAGTAATGGCTAGTCCTGTAGCAGAGCTTATGAATTCTTCATTGAGTTCAAGATGAATGTCACCTACTTTAGCCCTACACCCATCAAAAGTGAGGAAAAATTGTTGGGCAACTGTAAGGTTGAAGCCCTCGAACTTCTGTATAAACGTGAGCCAACCACTATCCTCTAAATCCTTACAGGTATCATCTAACAGTAACAAAGCTTGGTTACCGTTTGGCTCTATGCGCACCACCAGTGCCATAGACAGGAGCAGACGGTGGGCGAGGTGAACATGCTAGGATTTTAACACAACATACGCAGGGGAAGAACACTCACAGGCTTTCCCGAAACTAGCAAAGGTGAAACGAGATAGGAGGGAAAACATTATTGATAGATCGTGCGAAGGTGGTGGAGCTGGTTTAGCCCATGCACAATAGTCATATCCCATATTACAACCGTCGGTGCAAATAACTATTCAACCCACTATTGCATAGGTTAAAAAATATGCCACTCAATCAACCAATGGAATCTATGATAAGTGGACTAAACATTCGTGCAAGCAATAGTTATAGTTTCAAAACCAAAGCAATAAATCGAAATCGCTCCAAGGGTTTGATTATATGAACTATGTGTTGCATGAAACGATTTATACCAAGGGTCTTACCACAACATGAATGTGTTTTCATGAAACCAATTGTTATAACCCTAAAATGCTCTACATAGGTTTACTTGGCATCGGGCCAACTCATGCCTCTTCCTAGCCAAAGTCATGCTGAATAAAACCTTGAAAAACCACTTAAAACAAGCAATCTGCGCCCTAACCTCTCACTGGGCGTGGGGGACAGCTTGTTGACCTTCTACTACACGCGGGTATCCGCGGGCTAACCCATTACAGCCCGTGGGTACCTAACAAAGCAAAAAATCAAGAAAGTTTCCGCCGGGACACGAGGATTTTTGTCAGTTAACTGGAACTCTTCGCCATGCATGGCCGAGAGTTCGCCTAAAGCCCTAGCTCCTTCTAGCCTATAAAAGGAGGGGTAGGGGTACTATTCAGAAGAGGAAAAATCATAGCAAAAAAACTATGCCAAATTGCCAAGTCAGTTTTGTCCCAACCCTTTAGCCTTGCCTCAAGCTTTAGGAGAAACTCAAGCAGCAGCAGTTGGAGGACAAAAGAAGAGGAGGAGCCCAGGATCAGGATCGAGGAACGGTGGTCGATCTCAGAAATCAT
>JASDQU010171525.1:9949-21077 GCA_032191745.1 Picea mariana
ATGATAAACTAATTATTCAGTTCCCCTTAGACAACACATGTTTGATGAAACAATTCCAACTTGACTTTAACACCCATGTAATTATTAAATAATATCTTCCCAGACATTCTACTGACTTTCCATCTGAACAACTGCCAGAAGAAACATCATTACGATTCCATTGAACTGGAATTGTCAGAAGTTTAAAAATGGTTATCACTTACTATATTTTTTCCGGGCATTAATAATTATTCGGTAACTATTGCAGACTAATTGTTCGGTTCTCGTCTCTCTTCACAAAATTCGTTCACAAATCGATTATTTGGAAAATGGTGAAAACCTGGTTCAAGTGGGAAATTGACCAATCCTAGAGAGATGGGTGTTCGACTCTGGTTAGGTTGATGTGGAGCAAGTGGAGATCGCGGGCTTAATGGACCCAATGGATGAAGTTTATAGAGACAAGCATGTTTTTTTATGGCTGGCACGGCGTATCGAGAAGCGTTAAATAAGACAAGACTATTGAGGTACGATTCAGACTCTGTAGTAAATAAAATACTTATGGATGAAGGAATAGTGGTGGGCCATCTATCAAACCTTGGTTCAGTTGGATGCAAGGAGGACACGAGGAACATTGGGATCATCGATGGCCTTTTTGAATTGGAAGTGACAGGTGGGCATAGGGGTTCGTTCTTAGCAAAGAATGTTTTGGAGAGAATCTTTCTCAAACTTCATACGAGGTTGAAATAGATTGATGTGGATGAAGACTGTAACAAAATGGAGGTGGGACTAAGGATTTCGTCTGGAGTCCCAAAAAAAAAACAGTGTGCATTTCTGAGGGAAAGGAGAGAGTGGAAGGGGGAGTTGGAACAAGACGAATTTGTGTAGGGCCTATGTGAAACAAAAGGAGGTTTTGTGAGATTAAACCATGGAAACCAAGGAAAAAGTGTTCCAAGATGGTGTTCGGAAGAGATTTTGGTATGCAAGAGGTCTCTACTCTTTCTTTATGCGCTCTGGTAGGTCCATTTAGATATAGGGCATTGTCTAAATTTGACATTGACTGGTGGATGAAGGAAAATTGGAAACCATTGTCGGAGTATTCTCTAGAAGTATTGGTGCTAGTTCGTGGGTGGTTTTGTTTCTAGTTTAGAATGGATGCCGACGTAGAGAATATTCTAGATAGGGTATGGATTTACAGATTTGGTAGTCTTATGGTTAAAATATGGTCACACCTTTTTAATCTAGAGAAAGATCATTTCAGGTTTCTCCACTTTCAACACCGAAGTTGAAAGGACAACTTCAGGTTAAAATATGGGCACATAGGACAAATTTCAACACTGAAGTTGTCCTATGTGGTTTTGAAATCACTACCCCGTGGGACCCTCTCTCGAACAAATGCGATTGACAAAACACTTCCAACTAAATTTTTCTAGTGTCAATCTAAAGTTTTCTATGTGTAGATTGACACTTAAGCTCTGCATACAGTAAAGAAACGCTGCATAATATTTCACATTGTAGCATTCAACACTTGCTGATAAGGTGTTGATAAGGGGCATTTTTTTATTAGCTATGGAAAACCAATTTTCCTTTATGTTTATCTAAGTTTTTTAAACAAATTTTCTAGTTTCAATAGATGTTAAATGTGGGTAATTCTCTTATTGAAATGCATGTCAAATGTGGGAACATGGAGTATGTACACAAAGTATTTTACAAAATGTTAAAGGAAGATATTCCTATGAAATGTTTAAGGAATCTATTTCTATTTCTATGGAGTGCAAGAATTGTATAAATATTTTACAAAATGTTCAAGGAATCTATTCCTATGGAGTGTGAGGATTGTAGGTTGCTTGGCATGAGGGGAAGGGGCCAATTGAGTTTCCACCTTCTAATGGTCAACCTCATTATTAGATAATCAGGTATGCTTTTGTGGGTAATTCTGTTATTGAAATGTAAGTTAAATGTGGGAGAATGGAACATGGAGTGTATATACAAAGCTTTTTTATAAAATGTCTAAGAAATGTGCTTCCATGTAATGAGATGATTGTAAGTTGTTTAGAATGGGGGAGGGAGCCATATGAGTTTCCACATTTTAATGGTTTCCCTTGTTCATAAAGAATCAAACATTATCAAATAAAAGAGAGGTTCGAGTTATAAAAAACTCAAATGCCACAGCAGAGTCAATGAGCTCAACACTTGATTTGAATAAAATTTACTTGTTCAATTCTTATATTTTTTTAATATTTTATTATGCATATCATAAAATCAATTAATCAATGTTTTTGGGAGAAACAAATAGTGGGGGAACGTATTTGAAGAACAAAAGAAAAAGCGGCCTCTCATAAAAAACATGTGATTCACAAAGGCAAAATTTGTTTAGTGCATCACAATGCAACTGCTTTCTTCTATGAAAACATATTTAAAGGACTTGTATGATAATTTTCTTGTTTGATATAATTTCAAAGATTGACTAATTGTATGAATGTGTTTTTTTTGTGAGGCAAGTATTAAAGAATTGAGCCTCATCTTATACATAGCATAAAATTGAATAATTACCCGAATCGGGTGACCATTGGCAGGAGGTGCCAGGACGATGGCACAAGTGGCAGTGATCTTACTTTTAAAATCTACGTGAGGGTTTTGGCCCTTGTTCGCACGCTCCCCTCCATGTCTTCAGTTAATTCAGTCTTTCCAAGTCCTCCTCCATGATCAAATGAACCCTTCTCACTCTTCAATGATTTACTGTCACCGTCAGAGGTGGTGGAGCTGTACCAGTTGTAGGGGTTCGAATTAATGATGGGAAAGCTTCCTTTTCTGAGCACCAGTGACCAGATCGACCCTTTCCTAGCCATCATAATTGTTGAGCGTGGGGAAAAATTGCTAAATATGGGTCGGGATCCATCTCTGGCTATTGATTTCGACTTTTTTTTTCTTCCTGATTTTGTCTGGAGGTGTTTGGGTCTGATTCTATGGGATCCTATGGCTCCACGAGCAAGTCATGCCAAGGCTTATGTTGTTAGAAAGACCAAAGTGACCCTTGCTGTGGAGGAAGCGACAACCCATTATCAAAAATTCATTACCCCTATAACTAAAGAGGCCATGCATCCACTAGGGGATAAGGTGAAGTTTGTTCAAGCTTACCAGGAGGATGCAGGCGTGTATGAGCAGGTGGGTGAAATAGTTCCAGACCTTGGCTACACTAGGAATAGAGATATAAAGTTTCATCACATTATGGAGATTTACTGGCATGCCAAAACCATGGTGGCCCTGGGAATTGATAAAAAAGAGCAGGACTACAAAAAAATTGTCCATAGGTTGGAGACTCTTGAGATCTAGAACAAGTTGTTTTCATTATGGTTTCTTGGTTGGTTAAGCATAATGGAAGTTCTTTTCAACCAACTTAGGAAAGTGGTCTGAAAGCGGGATCAATTTCATATAATTATATCTAATTACCCATTTATTATATCTAACTACCATAGTGGGCCTTATTTAATAATATAGTGGACCTAGTCCACCTTACATTGAATGACCTCCACTATTATCGCCATGGGCCCTTTGGGACCCCCACTGCCTCTCTAGCTACCTTACATTCCATCCCCCTTATGAAAGATTTGTCCTCAATGCTTGATGTAAAACCATATACCAGGGTCCCATGGATAAGTGTGGATCATAGTGCTGAAGTAGACTAGAGAACTAGGGTCCCATTGAGAAATGGAATCCACCATGCTAAAGTAGTCCAACCGCCATTGTAAACTAGGGTCCCATGTCCAAGTGCTCATGTGAACTCCACACAGAAGATATCGAAACCCAATAACCAACTGAAAATGATGCTCCCAATATTGACACCTATCATGTGGATCTAAATAAGAATATCCAGCCACATAGTGGGATAGGGTCAACACTGAATTTGGAAGGAACAATACCATTTTAGAATATGCAGGCTGGGCGCTGGTAATCATAACTAGCTCTTGATATGGGGCATTGATGTTCTCTACAGAAGGTGGAGTAGAGTCATCAAATAAAATATGGAAGTGGTTTGTAAGTTTTAAACTTGCGAAGTAAAGAAATGCATATAGATTCTTAAGAAATACAAAAATTAATCAATGGATCATACACAGAGTACACAAACATTTTATACCGGAAACCCTCAACCGGGAAAACCTTTCTTATTTTCATTATATCGAATTTCACCATTCACCATACAATATATACAATGTTTTTAGGTGTTCCGTAGATACCAAAACCCTAATCCATTAATTCAGGATTAATTTACAAATCCGTTAAAAATAACAAAAACTGCAGTTGTCGTATCTAACGCACCCACACACACACATATGCAAATAATATAACACATACCCAACATGGTTTTTATCCCAGAAATGACAACTATCCACATACCAAACATTGCAATCGGCATCAAGATCATACCAAGCATATATTTCTTGATTATACTCATCTTGGATGTCTGTCATAAGAAATATCTCTTGCATGTTATCCAATGAATCTTGAATACTACGAAAACTAACATTGAGGTCATCTCTAAAGGCATCCAATTTGTCAATCAATGTGTCATACAAATGAGATTTGAATGCTTCAAGAATTTATTTGAGGGTTTGAGAGGAAATATCCATCTAAGCACCCTATGAATTCTTTAGTCCCACAACCATCACGAAAAAACCCAAAAAATAGAACAATAAGTTACGACAGAAAATCACGGTTTTTTTCTGGAAAAACCCTTAAAAAATGTTGAATTTAAAATGCTCATAACTTCACTTCCCGGAATCTGTTTCGGCTGATTTGTTTTTCGAAATTGGGTGAAATTGCAAGAGGAACTTAGATCTATAATTTGTTTGGGCAAATTCAGCCTCCAGTAGTTACATAAATAAAAAAAATATTGTGTCGCCGTACACTGAAAAAACCCTGAAAATTTGCAAACTAAAACTTCAATATCTTGACTTCCCGAACTCCGTTTCAGACGATTTTTTTTTCAAATTGAGTGTTTTTCTGAGAGGAACTCAGATATACAACCTGTTTCTTCAAATTTTTTATAGAAATATACTGAATATTACTTGAATTTAACGGCCCTCTTTTTTTTCTCCGAAAACAAAAATCTGCAAAAATAAAAAATATTTGCCCACAATGTCAGCCAAGGAAAGTGCTCCGATACCACTTTTTAAGAACCTCAATAGATCTAAAAATATAATCACCACAAATAATGAATACACAATAGATCCACAAACAAATATAGAAGAAACCAAACTATATTATTACCAAACCCTTGAGGTAGGGAAACACCATATAATGGATCCTATTATGGAAGGGATCCTCTCTTGTTCACTTGCCTCTTCGAGGGGGCTTCCTCCTAATGAGATTCAACTCACAATACAATATTTCTCTTCATATCTGATTACATTGCTTGAACCCCTTTATATAGTACTACCATCACCTAATAACATTCTAGAGGAGGAATCTTCTAGAAGTAGAACCTTCTAAGAAGTCCTCTTACATTTATTATATCTAAATACCATAGTGGGCCTTATTTAATAATATAGTGGACCTAGTCCACCTTACATTGAATGACCTCCACTATTATCACTATGGGCCCTTTGCCCCCCCCACTACCTCTCTAGATACCTTACATTTGGACAGGATCCTCTCCTATTCACTTGCCTCTTCGAGGGGGCATCCTCCTATTGAGCTACCGCTCCTAATACAATAATTTTCTTCATGTCCCATTACATTTCTTGAACCTCTTTATATAGTGTTACCATCACCTAAGAAAATTCTAGAGGATGAATCTTCTAGAAGTAGAACCTTCTAAGAAGTCCTCTTACATTTATTATATCTAACTACCCATTTATTATATCTAACTACCATAGTGTGCATTATTTAATAATATACTGGACCTAGTCCACCTTACATTGAATGACCTCCAATATTATCACTATGGGCCCTCTGCCCCCCCCCAACTACCTATCTAACTACCTTACACCGATCTAAGGCCCTAACCCAGGTTCATGCTCTAGATGATTGGGCCTTACTATGACTCTTATGGACTGATTTTCTGGTGTTTTATGGTCTCTATAGACCTCCTTAACATTCCTAGAATTTATGGTTTGATTTTATCAATCTATGGTCCTTATTATGCTATTTTAGACTGAACTGCTTATGGCTTATTTTTGAAAGCTGGCTTGGTTTCCCTCTGGGTAGGATAGCAGACATTTGGGTTACTGGAAAATCTTTGACTTTATGTATGATATGGTTTCTACCTTGGTCAAGCCGAGAGTTATGTGTATTTTGTTAATAGTTGAATAGAAACTGCTTACTTACAAAAGAAGAAAAAAAAAAAAGAGAGCATAAAATTGACTAATCATGTTTTTTGGGGCCAACAAATAGTGGAAGAGCATATCTAAAGAACAAAAGAAAAAAAGGCCTCTCATAAAGAACATGTGAAGACAAAATTTGCTTATTGCATCATAATTTAGGAAAGTGATCCCTTCTATAAAAACATATTTGAAGAACTTGGATGATAATTTTCTTGTTCGATATATTTTCAAAGATTAACTAATTGTACGAATATAATTTTTTTTGTGTGAGGTGAGTATTAGAAAAATGATCTTGGTCAGATGAGGTAGTTTAAGTGTGGTGAGTTTGTGTTTGGGGTTAAGATAGATCTATTCTAGTTTCCCTTATTTTGTTCTTTCTATTCCAAAATTACAGAACACAAAAATAAAGATGTTCTTATTCCTTATCTAGTTCCTACCATGTTTAAAACACCATTTAATTCCCTTCTGATAATTTGAGTATAAATTATGAATGAATGTTGAATTTTTATGCTTTTGATTAATGAGAAATGGGGATGATTGACTTGCTTAATGACTATGCACGATTGTCATGAACATATATGATCAATGCATTAGGGGCATTAATTGTTATAGAAGTCCATCAATAGGATATGTGTGCGCTAGATATGACTACATATCTAGTATGCATACATTATTATGGTTTCATAAATACAATAGTTACAATAATCAATTATTGATTAGTTCATACTTAATTGGGTGGAATTGGAAACTATACTATATGAACACAAGAAATCATTGGTAAGATTAACATTCATTAAATTTGGTTGCATTGTGTGAAAGAATAAACAATTATAAACTAATTAGTCGTCACCTCACTCGGGTAAAAAGTCATATATATTAAATGGTTAGCATGTGCATAGTTAGAGTTGCATTAAAGTTTATTTTAATTATCATTGAATTCTCATCCCTACGATAAGGGATCATTGCCCCTTTTCTTGTGGATATTTCTCATGTGGGAAGGGGAATTATCTGTAAGTTGTCATGGATATTCCACTGGAACAATTCATCACACTAAATTTAATAAAATACTGAAAATTTTACTATTGAGGTTATTTTTCCTTTAGATCTCCATAATATCTAGTTATTGATTTTCTTCTTATGCATGAAATAGATAAAATGTGAAAAATAGAGAACAGTAAAATACAATCTCACCATACACAAATAAACACAGGATATGACCTGGAAAACAAAATATGGGAGAAAACCCAACCAAAAGGTGAGGTTTCTCTGCTCTCTTTTCTCTGGTACAGAAATGATGCAAGTACAAAGAAAGAGACACTATCTATGGAGTTGCCTTTGAACTGTGGTCTATATGGCTGCTGAATAATCTCTCCTCCTCTGTTATGCTCACATAACACCACCCTCATTTGTTTTTCTTAGCTATGGAACAAGATACAATGAAAAACAATGGAACCAGTTCTCCTCCTGGTGGCTTGATAGCCATCTAGGGTTAGGTTTTTTGACTTCCTCGACCCTCAATTGTGATAGGGTTTTTGACCTTCTAGAATCTTCTTGAAATTACATATGAGGCTAGCCCCATATGCATGAGTAATGCGAGTTGATGTGAAATCCTCTTGTACCATGTTGGTCAACATGACAGGTCAACTTGCGGGAGGAATAACTTTTGCATAACACTCCAATTGGCGCATGATCTGCACCATTCGAAAGGTATCGAATTGTAGAATACCGTCAAGGGTAAGGAAACATTTGTTTGGACACCAGAACCCAAAAAAATACTAATTAATGACTGAAATGGCTTCAGAAAGTTCCAAACCCCAATATTCCAAACTCGTACATACCACTAAAATGGCCTTGCAAGCTGATTCCTCCAATGTTTTCCACTCTAAAGGCATTGATATAGATGACAAATAATATAATGATTGAATCTCAATCATACCTCCCCATTTAGGGAGGCTTCTGGTCCCCAAAATCTTTACAAAATGAAGTGAGGAAATTTTCCCTCTACCTTCTTCGTGGAGTACCACTTTGTTTTTCTTGGAAGTTGTCCTTTCAAACCAGTCTTCCAAAGGTCATGTTGCCCCTGTCTTGTAGTTATGGATAACTTTTGAAAAACTATGTCCTCTACTAACTTTTCCTCGTCATTTAGTGTTAAGACCTCTATGGAAGGTAGGACCTACTCCTCCTAATGATGCAACATGGAAGGCTTATAGAGTTTGATATTCTCCACATTCACTACTGAGCAAATACACATGTAAGGGGGTAGAATGAGTTTGTAGGAATTATCTCCTACCTTTCCCAATACCTCAAAAGGACCATACCAAAAATCCTTGATATTATTACCAAGACCATGTAGCCTTTGCTTATTTATTTGTAACCATAATATGTCTCCCACTCTAAATGTTCTCTCTGTTCTATGCTATTCATGTCTAGCCTTGTACTTTTCCTGCGATTTCTTCAGTGTCTCTTGAACTTGCAAATAAATATTTCTGATCTTATCAACAATTTTCTTTGCTTTTAATGCATCTCCTATGAGGTCCTCCCTCACTCCTCCTTTCTGTCCATACACAACATCTAAGGGTGAAGGTGGAAAATATCCAAAGAAATTTTCAAAAGGTTCCTTACCAGTAAAAGTCTGGACTACTATGCAAAAGAGACCTATTTAGGTGACAACTGGCGAGAGGCACCGAGACGATGACACAAGTGGCATCGGCCCAGATTTTAAAATATACATAAGGGTTTCATCCCTTGTTCGCATGCTCTCCACTAGGTCTTCATTTAATTTGATTGTAACACCCATGTTTCCCCCAGCTTGTAATTAATCAAAAAATATGATTACCATGCTAAGGCATGTGAATGATGTAAATGTATTATTGTTAAATTGCTCGTAACTGACTGTTGGGGGGTGAATCCTTGAAGTATAATCCATGATATCTCTAGATGAAAGAATCACCTAATGAAGGAAAGGATTGTTGGTTGAATAATCAACCACCCCCATGAATGGAAACATGGGTTATCAACCCAAAGTACCATAGAGACTTACAAAACCAAGCTTCCTTCTGACAGAAGGAATAGGATAGGCCGAAAAACTTCCTAAAGAAGGAAGGTAAGATACATACATAGAGATGGTAAGGAAAGGGGACAACAAGAAGAGAGACAGCAGACTAGAGTGCTAGCTCGGAAGGAGATGCACGAACCAAAAGGAAGTGAAGAGAACATGACCTGAAGGACCCGAACGTGAGCTTGATGTTGAGGAAGCATCTGATAAACCTTGCAGGGATACTGTGATAGATAGAAGGTATTTGAGAGATGACATAGTTCCCTAGTGATATCATGGCTTGGCATGAGGGTGGCTAGAGTGCTAAGGATGAATGCCTCTGAGCCTATGGTTGGGTGGAAAGGCACACACCCACTGTCAGTCAGTTGGTTGCAACATGTAATAGATAAGTATTCTCATATCCAGTGTAATTGAATTCTAACTAGAAATTAAAGTTGGATATCCTATGAATGTTTCAAGGATGTGCATATTCGCATAATGGTTATATTATATCCCTTTAATTTTTCCTAATTGTGTATTTAAGCAAGTAAGGAATTATATGGCTTGTATACATAAACTTTTTTGACCTGTGGTGGCTCAAGTTAAAATAAATGAACTGTGAGTTCGTCGACCTTGGGCATAGTTTCACGTGTGCATGTCGACACTCCTAGTCATTCTGAGTCTCCTGGAGGAAGGAGTCTATTNAGGGGTGCGAAAGAATTCTTCTAAGTCTTAAGTTCAAGAGAAACATCACAAAGCTCTTAAGCCTTTTAGAGCTAACAAATCTCAGGAAGAATAGCAAGATTGAAGTATCGAAAGGGAAGGTTCCTTTGTCTAGAAGACAAATGAACGAGATCTGTTCAAGAAGAGCCAAGGTCTGTTGTGACCATTGGATATGGGAAAGAGTGTGGGAGTTAACCCCTTGAGTCCTTTGGACTTCACAATTTCAACGAATTGAGTGAGTTCATCGTAAGGGAGGAAAAATCCCCGAAGTCTCGAAGTTAATCTGGGCCTTAGATCTGCGGATTCTCGGGAGCCATACCGACCGTCAGATCTATGAGGTAGTCAGTCTAGCATTGACCATTTCGGGAGAATAGAGGCTTAGTAATGCTAAAACCCCTGAAGAACGAAGTAGTGAAGTAATGTGGACTGTGGATCTATGGATCCTTTGAGACCCCTCTTGACCGTTTGATCATGGGAATGTGGGTATTCGGTCGAGAGTACGTGGGGACCCATGTGTCAAGTGATGACAATTCCAGGTGTCCTAATTAGAGTGGCACACACTAGGGTATTAAGATGCGGTTAGTCATGAGTTCCTTTGAAAATCCGTGAAGCGATGAAGTTCATCTGTATCGTCGATCTGAGAGAGAGGATATGTGGTGGAAATCCATCAAGTTTGGGTGAAATTACTATGGGAGAAAATGAGTGTGGAGAGTTTGAACCTCCCAAATCCTGAAGAGCTGAAGTGATTTGCAGTTGTCGATCTATGGGAGACACGCGTCGACAGATCGTCGACTTTGGGTGAAGTCACTCCGAGAGAGAAGGTGTTAATCCCTAATGTTGGCTCATTACCCCTTAATTGGGGCATATTATATTAGTAAATTTATTTTATTTAGGTCAGTTTTAGGCCATTAGTTGTAATTATACCTCCTAGTCTCCTATATATACCAAGGAGACATTTTCATTTTGAATCATCTTGTACTTGAACATTTAAGTGGGGTAAAAGGAGGTTTCCCCCTCGAAGAGGCTTATTATCTGAAATTATCTCTTTTTCAAGGCATTGAGTACTTTTCTT
>JASDQU010171527.1:0-21074 GCA_032191745.1 Picea mariana
CTAGGAGGTTTTAATGGCCTAAAGCCGACATAAATAAAATAACATTACTAATATAAATCACAACTAATGGCCTAAAGCCGACATAAATAAAATAACATTACTAATCTAATATGCCCCAATTAAGTGGTAATGAGCCAATATTAGGGCTTAACACTAAACATGGGTAAAACCATGGGCCGACATCCCCATACCCATTACATGATCCCAAAACCCAAAAATCCATAAAAAAGAGTTGAGATCCTGCAATCTCCCCTTCGACTTGCGCTCCACCTTCAACATCCTATCGAAGTCCCAAAATGGGTCAAACATGACCAAGGATCCTCAAAACTTGGTGAAGGGCCAACAGGCCCCCAACACTCACCTGTGACTCGTCCTGAGTCACTCTGCTCTGGGTAACTTTGCCTCAAAAGCCTCGATCTTGTCTCGATCTGCTTCGACCTGTTGATGCACCAAGGCCTCCTTCTTGATGAACTCCTGGATAAATGCTTCACTGATAGGTCCCTCTAATCACTATTCGAATGCAGTGACTACTTGTTCCAGCTATGCTCCTTGGCCTTCAATCTCTTCAAACAATAAGAAAGTTGCATCCTGGACAGGATGGAGCCTCTGAGTCACTTCCATAACTCTTCTCTGTATGGCATGGACTTGTTAAATGTGCGTCATTCCTGATATCTTTTCATTCTTTCAATTGGTGACAAGAGCTTCAATTGTGCTTGTACTTCTGCTTCATGTTGCTTCGCTTCCTGGAGCTGTTATACCAATTTATTTAGTTTATATTCCTCGGGTAGTCGCTCATAAGTCTTTGCACTTCGGCTTCTTATCTTCTTGCATTTGATGAATAATTCTCTGATCCTTTCAACTGTTCTCTAGGCAGTGTCTTCTCTTTGGTCTCACACTTCCTGCGGAGTGCTTGGCACTGTTTGTAGCTCTAATTCTGCAACTCTCTGTAAAGTTGTTGAATAGCTTCAGCAAGCTTCACCACTTGGATTTCCATACATTCCTCCACCTTTTTCTCTAAACCAATCATAGAGTGGAGTGCTCGGGTGACTGCTTCTTCAATTCTAATCTGCTTCGCAAGTAGTTGTTCTTTATCCTTTTGGATTTTTTCTCTATATTCTTTAAACTTCGCCTGAAGGTCATCTTTCTTATGCTGCTCAATCCTATGTTGCTCTATAATGTCCTCTTGTGCATGTTTTAAGGCCACTGTGGCATGTTCCTTTTCTTCCTGCACCCTTTGAAGACAAGCTTCAATTACATCAGCTATTCAGCGGAGTTGGGTAGGCTCATCTCCCAACTCTGTTTCTTGCGATGGCAGGGTTACTGTGGTTACTACATGACTGGAGTGAAGGGCTTGTTGTACCCCTATGAGTTTAGCTTCGATTATGCCATACATTTATTCCTTCTTGGCTTCATGTTTCTGTAAGATGTCCTACGAGGCATCTGTAACAGTTGTGGTGATGAGGTCGAGGTCATCGATTGTGTGCACGCTCTGCATCTTCTGTCTATTTGCGCAGCTCTTATTTCTGGAGGAGGGTTTATGTGGAGAAACCTTTATTTTCTTGGATGGATCAGTGTCATCAAGGGGGTTCTATGGTAGTGTCACTTCACCTTTCTTATCTTCTTCTCCTTCTCTTTTTTTTTTTTTTCACTTTGTCATCACCTCCTCTGCTAGGAGACTCAGATGCGGTCTCTTTTGATGTGCTGCATATTTCCTATACATCTTTCTTATTTTTCTTCCTGCTGCTACTCGGTGAATTATACTCTTCATGAGTAACCACCATATTTCCAATGAGGACAGGGTCGGACAGTTCTCCGGGGTCAACAGGGATGAGGAGCTCTGTAGGCTAGTCCTTAATGATTTCTTCCAGGTCCTCCTCTATGAGCATGTAGTAAGAATGAAGCTCTTCTTTTCTTTCATCAGGGCGCGCAATGAGATAAATTAAGTGCCTATCCACATGGAACTTCATAAGAGGTATGAAACTGTCCAAGGTGTTCAGTTTTATATGAGGAAAAGACTCGATAGCCCTCTTCAAATGCAAATAATACATATTAAATACTACATTTGACTGCCACTGTCATCCCATCTCACTCGAGTACCAGAGCGAGGTGAACTTCACAACAAGTGGTTCGAACGGCCCAATGTCCAGGAAGGTCGCACCTTCTTTCATCTCCCATGCAATAAACATGATAAGGATCAACAACCAACTAAAGTGGAACTCATAGCCCTGATCCTGAGCTTCATGGTAATCGACTTCTAATTGGTTGACCAGGTACTTCACCTAGTTCATTTGGAGTCCCTCCACACATTTACCTGCGAGGTCCACGAAAAACCTCGTGACCTTTGTGGGCCTTTTTTTTCTTACTAACTTCCCTACAATTAATTGGCATGCGAGGTGCACTGCGCCATCCTGGATGGAGGCTACCTTGTAGCCTCTTCTTCCCTTCTCTACATCGTCGTAGGTACCTTTGATCTTCTGTGCCAGGGTGCAGTCTACAGATTTTCGAAGGTAGAAGTCATGTGGGTCAAGTCCTTGCATGCTTAATCCGGTGATCTTATGGATCAACATCAGATCGACTATGATATGTTGGTCTAGCCATAGATAACCACCATGGAAGCATGACAACAGTATTTTAACACACGTGTTAACCTCATGGTGCCTTCCAAAGTGTGGTATCTTCATTATGTTCATAATAGTGGACCTCTCAATGTCCATGGTCCACGATTGGGAGATGAGTTTAGACTTCTTCCCCTTCGTCATGGTCATATATTTGTGAGGCGTGAGCATACCATAGCTCTTACGGTATCACAGATTGTAATCACTGAATTTCAAAGTCATAATCTTGTCCAACTGTGCTCTAACTGCGCGTATCCCCTTCGGGAGGTACGCGGTGATGACTGTGTAGTCGAAGTCCGTTGGGATACTATCACAGCTCACTACACTCGCCATAGGCAGGATGTAGTCAAGCAGGATAGACGGGATTAAATTTTCATTCTCCAAGTCATCTCGATGCTTGGTTCTCTTCTCAGTTGTAACTCAGGATGGTCCAGATCTGCGAGAAGTTGACGGGGAAGCTTGCACTCCTCGCGTCGAAGAAGATTGAGCTCCTATGGATGCAACCTTATCAACCATTAGATTGATGAGTACCTCCTTCATAGACTCTTCTACTGCGTTGATTTCTTCAGATGTACAAGCTCGTGGTCGAATATCTCAGGTTGGCGATCAAACAGACAATGAAGTTAGATCTCTGGCGAAGTCACAGTAAACGCTTCGTGATAACAACTAGTTCTCTAGGGGTTTCAACAATCATAATTGGAAAAAGTGTTCACAGTGGTACATTCATTAGACTGAAGTAGTCAACGACATAATAGACTCTTCCAACGAGTCAGAATGCCTTCATCAATGAGATTCCAACCGTTATTGCCCGGTTTCAACGGTCTAACAACGAGCTTTCTGGTTATAACTTATGTTCTAGCCGTTCGGGGGCGTCAAGATAACGGTTAGAATGCTTCTAATGGTCATATCGCTCCGGCATGGAAAAGTGCCAATGTGCACTGTACTGATATTCCGACGAAGTTCATATTCTGTGCATTTTCACTCTACGAAGTGTTCTTTGGAGATTCTTGCAACTTTTCAAGATTTTTTTTCTTCTTATTGAGTTTCCTTGCTTTCTTCTTGGTGATCGGTGCCTCAGTATTCCTTTTTCCATTTTGATTCTTATTTTCTCTTGGCATAGTAACTTTTCAATGTTGATGGTCTTTCCTAGGGTTTGAGTGTAACATTTCTTCTCTTTATGGAGTAGGTGCTCTACTTTCTTGTACAGACAGATGTTCCAAGTCTTCATGTGTTCCTTCAACTTTGATATCTAGTTCTTTGGTCCTCAGTAGCTTCGACTAATCTTCTTTTTCTTTTAATAAGTGTGTTATTCCCCTAGCCATGAATTTTCTTAGGTCTTTATTTTTCTATTCTAGAGCTTCCTCTTCTTCTTTCCTTCGGATCTAGTATTTCTCAATCCAGGTCTTCCCTAACAAAAATAGAAATTGGGCGTTGCTCTCAACAAACTTAATAACCTCAAATTATTCTTCTATCATTGTTCCGTGAACAATCATAGACACCAAAGTAAGTATTCTGCATAGGGTTATCAATTTTCCTTTAAACAATCCTATTCCTCCCAATGAAGGAACCATAGCAGGCTTTCCTAAAATTTTCCAAGTTCTTTCTGTCATGATATTCACCTGTGTTTCCTCATCCAGAACACAGTCAATGTCGAAGTCTCCTATTCTTACTTCTATCTGTTCTTTCTTGTTCATGATCTTTGATAAACTATCATATTTATGCTCATTCAGGGTTTCTTTCATCTTTAGTAATAGAGTCTTTGATTCCTTCTAGGGTCTGTCATAATCTTAGTCTCTTGGTATTTCTTAGGGTTTTCTTATTCCATATTCATTCTTTGAAGCTTAGCAATCATTCTAGGGAAATCCAAAACTTCATGATCCACAACCTTACAATAAAGACAACTAGGTTTTCTACTAGGGAAATGCTTAGCAAGGAGCCTCGGTCTTCTGCAACTGTAACAAAGAGTTAATCTTATCTTTCTTTTAAATGATCCCCAACCTTTCCTGTACTACGCACTAGGATCATAGTAGCTAACTTGCAAAAAATAATTTCTAGGGTCCTGCATCCATTTGTTAGTCCAAACATTCTTTCTATGCATAGGAATAACATATCTTTCATTATTTCTATTAGATCTGCTCATATCAAGCCTTCTTTCTTCTAGTTGTGCCCTAGTTTTCGGGATAGGAATTTTTTTATCAAACATACCTAGATCCATACTCTTGAAACAAATATTTCCACTTATCTTACCTTTAATGAAGCACAAATCTTTCAGATCTTACCTCTTTTCTTTAGATCAGACTTCTCTTCTTAGCACAGGGATTCACAAGTCAAGTAGAATACTGTGCACTAAAGCAACAACTCTATGCACAAAGCTCTCATAGTTTCAGGTCAAATTTTGGCATAGAGCTTCTTCTTCCTCAGTTCCTAGCAATCATAGTTTCAGGTCCCAGCAATGGAATCATTTGTTCGCACAGGGGCATACCCAGGGTTCAACGCTCAAGATCTCACCAACAAAACCCTAACTACCATCCCTTTTAGAAACACCTGCGAAGCAGATGAAGTTTCAACCGAGGTAGAGGCAGAGGTGGTTGTAGGACTTCAGTGTCTGCAGCCTTAGCTGGGACACATATATGTGATTATAACACCTTATCAAAGAACTTAGCAATTACAGTTCATTAGTATTAAACCAGTACCCACTTCGCAGATAAAACCCTAATTACAAAGCATCATAGTATTCAACCAAATCTAGTATAATCAAGAACCAAGCACATCCACATAGGTCAGATATATCATTCATCCATATTATTAAGAACAAAGCATCAACAGATATATCTATCATTCATCTATATCAAATCATCTAAACAAGTAAACGTATAAACACATCAATACATTGCACAAAGCATAGCAACACAACATGTACGTGGTTCACCCTCACCCTGGGACTATGTCCACCAACTCTTTTTCTTTATTATCTTCTGTCAAGCTCCTTACAGGCACAAAGCATCAAAACCCTGCTCCGCATAGGAGAGGATATCTGCGCGCACTCCACCAAATCCTCCTTCCCCAAGTAGATCTAGGTACAGAGCCTTACAAAGTCTATGCACAAAGCACTACAAATGACTTGCACTTAGATCTGCAAGTCTCACACAACATGCACAAAGCACTTACAACCATTACTTTCACTTAGCACAACTTCACATATCCTCCTTCCCCAAGTAGATCTAGGTACATATCCTTACAAAGTCTATGCACAAAGCACTACAAATGACTTGCACTTAGATCTGCAAGTCTCACACAACATGCACAAAGCACTTACAACCATTACTTGCACTTAGCACAAATTCACATAGATGTACCTCTTTTCCTTACATTAACTAGACATCTATTTATACTTTACAAAATGGGCCTAAACATGGGTAAACCCATGGGATGACATCACCATACCTGTTACATGATGCCAAAACCCAAAAATCCCTAAAAAGGGTCTGAGATCCCACGATCTCCGCTTCAACATGCGCTCTGCCTTCGACAGCCTGTCGAAGTCCCAAAATGGATCAAACATGATCAAGGATCCTCAAAACTTGGTCAAGGGCCAACACTTACTCAAATTTTGAAGGACGACCTAAATGGCATCAAGCCATGAAGTTGAAAATTGATTCTTTGTCGAAGAATCATACTTGGAGTTTAGTTCTCCGACCACAAGGAAAGAACATTGCAAAGTGTTTATGGGTCTATAGTGAATTTTACCTCTGAAGGTGTTGTTGAGCGACACAAAGCGCACCTAGTTGCGAATGGATTTTCTCAACAAGAAGGCATCAACTACACTGAAACCTTTGATCCTATTGCAAAAATGAATTATGTTCTACTAATTATTTCCCATGTTGTTAGTTTTGGATGGAAACTCTATCAGATGGATGTGAAGAGTGATTTTCTTAATGGGGACCTATCTGAACAAATTTTCACGGAACAAACACCCAATTTTTTGATAGATTCAAATTTGGTTTGTAGACTCAATAATTCTCTTTATGGTTTGAAGTAGGCTCCTCAAAATTGGTATGATAATATCGACAATTTCTTTCTTCGACTTGGTTTCAAACGATGTGAATATGATCATAACTTGTATGTACTCCATACCAATGGAGAGACCTTAATTGTTGTTATATATGTAGATGAATTAATCATTACTGGAAATAATAATGATCTCATCCTTAGATTGAACAAAACAACTTGTTGACTCCTTTGACATGACAAATCTTGGTACTCTGCATTATTTTGTGGGTCTTCATGTCTTACCACTATGTGATTTATTTATTTTTATTTCTCATTATAAATATGTGATGGATCTATTGACACATTTTAAGATGGTTGATTTCAATCCTTGTGCTACTCATTTTTAGTCTAGAGTAGAGATTACAAAAACTTGTCAAACACCCACAGTCGATGTTACAATCTATTGAAAAATGGTTGACAATATTATTTATCTTACTGGTAGTCGATTGTCAACGTGTGAGCAACAATTGCAGTCGATTGTCACTAGCGGGAATCTGGACCTGAGAGACAGATTGTACAATTTTTATGACATGAATCAACCTGGAACCGAACCAATTGCACTTGTTTCTCACACTAATGAGAGAAGTTAAATTTGGCATGAACAACTTGAACATATTAATTTCTGAAGTCTGCAGGCACTGGCAACTCAGAACATGGTTGTTGGTTTTCCGAAGGTGTTTCCCATTGAAGGATTTTGTAAGGGACATGTGTTTGGGAAGCATCATCATGCACCATTAGACTATGGAAAATCATGAAGAGCACATAACCTACTGAAATTGGTTCACAATGATTTTTTCTATATCAATTTACCTGCACTTGCAGGTGCAAGGTATATTTTGATTTCATTGATGATTTATCTCGTTTCACATGGGTCTTTTTCATGAAAAATAAGAACCTTGTCTTTGATAAGTTCAAGGAGTTCTGAGCCTTTGTTGAAAAGAAATGTGGTAAACCCATCAAATGCTTGATATTAGAAAATGGTGGTGATTATGTAAATCAACCTTTTGAAGAATACCTACTTCAATAGGGTATTGACTGGAAGTGTTCGGTTCCTCACATTCCTCAGCAGAATGGCATTGTAGAATGCAAGAATCGAACATTAATCGAAATGGATAGATGTATTTTGTAGGTTAAATATCTACCTCCTCGCTTTTGGTTTGAAGTAGTATACTATGAAAATTATTTTCTCAATTTCATCTTGACTTGAGTCGTTCCTTCCATGACTCCAGTCAAACGTTGGTATGTGAAGAAGCCTTTAGTAAACCACCTTTTTGTATTTGGATGTGTTTTATGGGCTCACATCCATGATGATTGCAAAAATAGGTTGGATGAAAAGATTCATTCTTGCCTCATGATGGGATAATATGAAGATTCAAAAGCCTGTCAACTATTTGATCCTATCAAATGACAAATCACTATCATAAGAAATGTATGGTTTGATGAGACGTCTTTTGGAATTAATTTGTTGAATGCATCCTATGTATTGTTGCAGGATGATCCTTTTGATGTTGTATCTGACATTGGTTCTCTTATTCCATTCTTTAGTTCTTCAATTGTACATTCAAACTTCCTCCATGTTTCAACTACGTAGTCGACCTCTGAGTCGACTAGCCCGACATCCTCTGTTTTGACTGGTTCACTGACTGAAGACCCTCAAAATTATGATTGAATTACATAAGTGAACCATAGTCCACATACTTCTTGTCTACCTAAATGGTTTTCCAAGAAAATTGAAGCTATTGAATTTGATGTCAGAGATGTCTCCTCTTCATGACAGACTCTAAGTCAAAGAAACATGCTAGTGTTTCCTTGATAACATGTGTACTAGAAACCTATGATTATGTTTCCTAATCAGATGATGAAGGAATACGTTAATGGGTGGATACCATGACAACAAAAAATGATTCCTTGTTGAAGAATCATACTTGGGATTTAGTTCCTCGACCATAAGGAAAGCAAATTGTGAAGTGTTGATGGATATACATGACCAAGTTTACCTCTGAAGGTGTTGTTGAATGACATAAGTATTTCCAGGTTGTGAAGGGATTTCCTCAACAAGAAGGCATCGAATACACCGACACATTTGCTCATGTTTTGTGACAAATTCAACCACCAATTTTGTGACAAATTCAAATCAGGTTTGTCGACACAAGAAGTCCCTTTATGATTTGATGTAGGCTCCTCAAGCTTGCTATGATAAGATCAATAGTTTGTTTCTTCGACTTGGTTTCAGACGATGTGAATCTTATCACAACTTGTATGTACTCCATAGCAATGGAAAGACCTTTATTTTTGTTGTATGTGTATATGACTTACTCATTATTGGAAATAACAATGATATCATCCTTAGATTGAAGAAACAACTTGTTGACTCCTTTGACATGACATATCTTGGTACTCTGCATTATTTTTTTGGTCTTCAAGTATTACCACTATGTGATGGTTTTTTTTTAATTTCTCAGTCTAAATATGTGATGGATCCATTAACACATTTTAAGATTGAAGAAAAGCCTTGTGTTACTCCTTTTTAGTCTATATTAAATATTACCAAAACCTGTCAAACACCCAAAGTCGATGCTACACTCTATCAACAATTGGTCAACAGTCTTAATTATCTTACTCATAGTCAACCTGACATTTCATTTTTTGTTAGCGTGGTTTCTCAGTTTATGTAGGACCCTAAAGAATGCCACTTAATTGTACCAAGAAATAATGTAGAGTACCAATATCTTTCATGTCAAAGGAGTCAGGAAGTTGTTTCTTCAATCTAGGGATGAGATCATTATTATTGCCAATAATAATTAAGTCATATACATATACAAAAACAATTAAGTTGTATCCATTGGTATGGAGTACATACAAGCTGTGATCATATTCACATTGTTTGAAACCGATTCAAAGAAATAAACTATCAATATTAGCATACCAAGCTCGAGGAGACTGCTTCAAACCATAAAGGGAATTCTTGAGTCGACAAACCAAATTTGAATTTGTCACAACACTAGTTGTTTGTTCCATGAAAATTTATTCATATAGGTCACCATAAAGGAAAACACTCTTCACATCCATCTGATGTATTTTCCATCCAAAATGAGTAGCAAGGGAAAGAATCAGTCAAACAGAGTTCATGTTTGAGACATGAGAAAAGGTTTCAATGTAGTCGATGACTTATTTCTGAGAAAATCATTTTGTAACTAGACAAGATTTATGTCACTCAACAACACCTTCAGAGGTAAACTTTGTCCTGTAGACCCATCGACACTTCACCATGTTGTTTCCTTGTAGTCAGGGAACTAAATCCCACATATGATTCTTCAACAAGGAATAATTTTTTGTCTTCATGGAATTCTCCCATTCAGGTCATACTTCTTCATATAAGTATGAAGAAAGATCAGAGGTTTCTAGTACACGAATCATCAAGGAAACACTGGAACGTTTCATTGACTTCGAGTCTGTCATCCAGAAGAGGCATCTCCAACATCAACTCCAACAAATTAAGTTGTATTGGAAACCCATCTAGGTAGACAAGAAACATGTGAACTATGGTTCACTTCATTAGTTCGATTAGAATTCATAGGGTCTTCCATCGTTGGACCAGTTGAAACAAAGGACATCGTGCTAGTTGACTCATAGGTCGACTGTCCAATATAAACATGGAGGAAGTTTGAATATCCATTATAAGGGATGAAGAATGGAATAGGAGAACCAATTTCATAGACAACATCAAAAGGATCATCCTATAGCAATTTAGAGGAGGCATTCAACAACTTAATGCCATAAGAATTCTCATCAAACCACACGTTTATTTTGATAATGATTTGTCATTTGACAGGATCAAATAGTCGATAGGATTTTGAATATTCAAAGAATAACATAATGATGCAAGCATGAATCTTTAAATCCAACTTCTTTCTACAATAATCAAGGATGTGATCCCACGAAACACATCCAAACACATGGAGGTGGTTGATTGAAGGATTCTTCCCATACCAATGTTCAATTGGAGTCATGGAAGGAATGAATCAAGTATAGATGCAGCTAAAAAAATAATTTTCATAGTATACTAATTCAACCTAGAAGTGAGAAGGAATATATTTAGCCTGCAAAAGACACCTGGCCATTTTTATTAATTTCTGATTCTTGCATTTTGCAATGCCATTTTGTTGAAGAGTGTGAGGAACTAACCATTGCTAGTCAATACCAGATTGAAATAGGTATTCTTCAAAAGGTTGACTTACATACTCACCACCATTGTTTGATATCAAGAATTTGATGGGTCGACCACATTTCTTTTTAGCAAAGGCTAGAAACTCCTTGAACTTCTCAAAGTCAAGGATCTTATTTTTCAAAAAAAAGACCCATGTGAAATGAGATAAATCATCAATGAAAGTCAAAATATACCTTGCACCTGCTAGTGAAGTTAAATTGATGTGAACCAATTCCAGTAGTTTATGTGCTCTTTGTGCTTTTTGAGAGTTGAATGGTGCCTGATGATGCTTACCAAGAACACATACCTTACATAATCCTTATGGGGGAAACACCTTCTATAAACTAGAGACCATGTTTGGAGTTTCCAGTGCCTGCAGAGTTTAGAAATTCAAATGTGCGAGTCACTCTTTCCAAATTAGAATTCTCTCATCAGTGTGAGAAACAAGTACAATTGGTTTAGTGTAAGTTTGATTCATGTCACGAAACCTGTACAGTTTGTATGCCAGGTCAACATTACTGCCATAAAAAATTGACTTCCATTTCTTTAAATCACAAACAGAGAACTGATCTAGCCAAAATTCCACAATATTACCTATGTCTGTTAACTGAGAAACAAAAAATGGATTGGCACCGATATTTGGCACATGATAGATGTCGAAATATTCCCATGTCGACATGCAACATCACTTTGACCAACAATATCCATTGCAAAATCATCAACAACATATATTTTACTATCTTTAAATTCATCCAACCACATGAAGACAGAAGCATCCTTATCCATGTGATGAGTGCACCTAGATTGGACTACCCATTTGTTCTGTGTAGAATGAGACAAAAAGGTTTGAGAAGTTTTGAATTAGAAAGTAAAATTATCAGTTGGTCAGTGCACAATAGACACGTATCCTTCAAGGCATTTAAATTTATCTTCTAAATCATCTCACTTCTTATAGATATTTTTATCCACATGTCTAGTCTTTCCACAATACTTACATGTCTTCTTCTTTCGACTTCATTGTGGTGCATCCACCTATCTCTGAGATTTCTAATCATAGTATGCAGGTTCATGTGTAGAGACTTCAAACCATACTCTATCCATGGAATCCATATTTCCCTTTCCCTTGAGAAAGTGGTCCTGGTGTTTACCACCAAGATTTCCTTAATCAAGCACTCTGTGTTGGTCAGTGATTGAAAGAACATAGAAAGATTCAAATATGTAATATTTACCATATTCCTTGTGTGCTTTCCAGTTGTTGTAGAAAGTCAAAATGAACACATTGAACGATGTTCTCAAGTTCATCAAGACCAGTTCAATGAGTTTTCCATCCTTCTTTTGATAGTTATTTTCATAGTCAACCAGTTTGAAATGGAGTTCATTGACACTTTCCAAATAGTTCTCTGTTCTCTGAAAGGAAAGAGGATCAAGAGAGATAAACTCATTCTCCAACTACATGACATGGCCCTCGTCAACTCGGTCGAACAACAAATTCAATTTATTCCATAATTTATGTGGAAAATCAAGTCAACCGAGGTGAAATCGAATCTCCCATGAGATATAGGTCATGATGACCCATATAGCCTCATCCTTCTTGCCATCAACAAAGAATTTTTCCTGATCATTTGTTGGATCTACAATCGTAATATTCGTATACTTCCATAGTCCTTTTCTCTTCAATAGGGTTTCCATGGTTGGTGCCCATACTACATAATTTGATCTATTCAGAACAACATGATCAATCTTCGAAGCCATCTTCTATACCTAAAAAAAACTGGTTTTTTTCAATAAGTTCCAATGAGAAAACCACTGGCCTAGAGTCAATCACACAACAAATCCGACTCACCAAGTTTTGTAGATAACAGGTCAAGGTTTCAAACCATCAACTTTTATACAATGTTGGGGAATGGGGTGGAACATAAAATTAAACAAAGAACATAATAATGAATCTGATCGAAGATGAAACAAAAAATTCGAAGACAAAGGTTGGTGTCTAAAGACATCGTTACAACACTTAAGTAGGGTGCATTGTGATCAAAACATCATAGTGCATGTTGCACATGTTGATATGCATGATCTATTACACAATATATCATGTTGATAATGACCCAAGAGGTCTGATTTTATAGTCTCAATACCTAACCAACTTCCAGAGAATATGGAAGATCTTTTCCACATGTAATCATCGACTGTTAGAGTTGACTCCGCCAAATACACTATGTCAAGTCAGCTTGACATGGATGCTTGACTCGACCACTTATGAATCCAACTCATAGTCGATTTCTAGGTTGGTTTCTCCATCACCCAACTATATTCAATTGTCGTTCGATTGTCGGACTGATAGTCACGTTGACTCAAATAATCAAGGTTTATTGATTTTTCAATAAAGCATTGGGAAAAATCATAGAGAGTGTGTTGACTCCATGTTTTACCTAATTTTTTCCTTCTATAAGTCTCTTTTTGAACATAATGATTATACATTTTGAGATTATTATCAAATTATTATCATTATACCAATATGGGACACGAATAAGGTATGTGTTGATCTTATTTGTAGCTTAATGTGATTATGTTTAATTCAATAAATATAAATGTTTAATACTCATTATTTTTTATTAAACAAGAAAAAGGAGCGATCTAGACCTTCATCTGGACCTTCATCTAGACCTCTATATAGACCTTCATCTAGACCTCCATCTGGACCTTCATCATGACCTCCATCCATACCTCCATCAAAATCTTCATCCGGTCCTCATTACGAAACTCGGAGTGCAACATATTTGGTCGTTAGCATACCTGTTCGCATTTTCGGGCAAAACCAGAACATGGGTTTTTTACCCATTATCATCTTCCTACTATGGCTCCCACTGTATTGTGATTTATATAGTTGAAACCATATCCTATATTAGAGATATCATTTTAATAACTCATAGTCTATTAATAGCATAGTTAAACAATTTTTTGGTTTTGAGAGAGATTCGACCCTTTCAGTGGTTGACCTCTCAGACTCTATATATACCTGAAGCCATAGAACACATGAGGGAGATGTCTATGATGAGATGATTGGTGTACAATGTTAAAATGTATCACTTTTATGTATCTCTGATTTTAATATAGTCTAAATTGATGTGTTGAAAATCATGTTTGTTTTATAAGTTGGAGTACCACGACTACTTGGGTGGGCCACCAGTAGTCTGTGCGTTTTTATATTACTATATATTTAGATTTATGTAGCTTATCTTTTGCAAGTTACTCATTCGTACTGTGTTTGAATTATAGATGTCTTTCTTTTAACTGTGTTGTAAATATATATATTATACTTTGGTTACTTAGACTGTGCTTATTTAACTGTGTTCCAGGTATATATATTTTCCTTTCTGATTACAAAAACTGTGTTTTAAAGTGTGTTTATCTCCTTTGAAGGTTTATCATTTAAAAAATTGCACATATCAATTGTTCATAATACATTAAGTTGTGTTTTAAGCTAAATCCTACAGGATTGTGTAATCATTGCATCTCTGTAGAGACGTTTCCAGTTTAAGTGTGACAAGATATTTTTCTGATTTTGAATCCTCTTGAGTAATTAGTTCATATGTTTAGTTTGGTTGCAAGAACATGTGTTCAATGTATTGACATTCCCTTAATGGTAAAGTCTTCAGTAGATTGTTTTGTTTCTACTTTTCATTTTTCTATAGAAATCAATGAATTGTAAATTGAAAGCATAATGATGATCCTTAGGATAGATTACTCTTTTTATTTCTCAAATTACTTTCCAAACCTCATTCTAGTACTAGTTTTCAATTTTTCCCTTGTACTAATTTCCCCACCTTAATTTTCTTGCACATTAAATTTTCCAATAGCTTTAAATCACCATAGGATAGATTAATGACCTAACTCGCGAGATATGATCACTCCATGTCGAGTTTCTTCCTTAGGTTATGATTTGTTCTAATTAATTTAATCTCTTCAATATTGTGCTGTCAGCATTAGATTAGGCTAGAATAGGCTATATTAGAGCTCTAGACCTGCACATACATTGCTATCACCTCAAACCTTACGAGCCTCGGGTTGACAATTTAATGTCGAAATATATAACATATATTTCACTCGACAGAGTGGCAATGTAAAAGTGGATGAAACAAAGTATTATAAGGTGAAAGCACATGTTCAAATAGAGGAGTTGAGTTGCAAAGAAGAAGAAGAAGAAGAAGAAGAAGAATATGAATAAGAAGATGAATAAGAAGGAGAAGAAAATGAAGAAGAAGAATTAGAATGTCAAGATACAAATAAACTATATAGATTTGTTCGAAAGAATCATTCATAAAATTTAATTCTTGGTGATAAAGATACAGGATTTCAGACTAGAATAGGACTAGCAAGTGCACTGGAACATGCAAACTTCTCTTTTCTATCCAAAATAGAGCCTAAGAAATTTATTGAAGTAGAAAAAAAAAAGCATTGGATTGAATCCATGGAAGAATATCTTAATCAAATTGAGAAGAATGAGACATGGGAACTTGTTCCAAGAACAAAAGATAAAAATGTGATTAGCACCAAGTGGGTTTTTAGGAACAAGTTGAATGAATATGAAAAAGTAATAATAAATAAACAAGATTAGTTTGTAAGGGGTATGCTCAAGTTGAAGGTATTGATTTCAAAGAAACCTTTTCCCCAGTTGCAAGATTAGAAGCTATCAAAATGTTTTTGGCATTTGTGTTTTTCAAGATTTCAAGTATTCCTTTCTCAATGTCAATTTATAGGAAGAAATAAACATTGAACAACCAGAAGGATTCTTATTATCAGACAATAAGGATCATGTATGAAGATTGAAGAAAGAACTCTATGGGATAAAACAAGCTCCTAGAGCCCAGTATTCAAGACTTGGAAAATATCTACAACAACAAGGCTCCAAAAGAGGAATTTCTTACAGTAATCTCTACATCAAGACAATAGGAGAGAATTAGTTGATTGTTTTGGTTTTTGTAGAGGACATCATTTTTGGAGGAAATATGAAAAACATGTGCCAAGATTTTTCAATAGAAATGAAAAAGGAATTTAAGATGTATATGCTTGGTGAATTGTCATTATTTCTTTGTATGAGAGAAAAAGGTTGTGAGTTTGAGTCTTCTATGTTTGTATTGAGTACTTCAATTGGTGCTTGTTGATCTGCATTCGTGGATCAATGTTATTACATACATACCAATCCTTAGTATTTCTTCCATTTTTTTTCTTTTCCTTTCAAATATTCCTTAGTTGTTTTCCCCTTTCAAATGCAGGTTGTGGGTCACATTACTATCAAATTCCCAAGTCCTCATACCCATGAACCCGTATTTCTTTACTTAGTCATTTTTCTTCTTTCAAAAATTTCAATACTTAGTCATTTTTCAAGTGATGCAAGAGTTCTATTGGAGGATACCAACACATTCTTGTCCCACATTTCCCCATTTACCATGTCCCATAGTCATGCAACACTCAAAACAAACCACCTATCTCTGTATCCCTCAAAATTCACCTATTACCTTTTTATACTTATCCGTTTTCTTAGAATGTTGATGTGGGATATCAGTCTCTTTCATTCACATTTTTCACATGTCTTCTATCCCACAACCTACAATCCCACATTCTATATAATGACCCCCTCACTTTTGCGACCAACAAAATGACCATTTTCCATACTTAGGAAATTTTCTCATTACGAATGTGGGAGTCATTACCTTTTCACTTTTCCTACTCCCCATGTCTTATGGACCAAATCCTACAATATCGTTTTCATCATAATGCACTATCCACTCCTCTTTTCACACTTCTATACTTAACCATTTTCCATCTTTGACGACATCACATCACCATTTCCTGATTTCAGTTATTTCCCTCGCTGCATCAACTACCACTTGTGTGAACGTAATGTCGTTATTAAATTCAAAATATCATCGTGCAGGCCAACAACTTTGAAATAAGAGCTACGATGGTTAATCATCAAGACAATACATGGTAAATTAAATAAAGAAATAATATGCCAAGTTGTAAAACGTTATATCCACAGTAACACGATCTATTGGTAAAAATAAAAAGCATTGTAAATAATGTCAAGTAGGAGAAAAGAGTTTTAAAGTGGAGATATGCTAAATATGTTTGGACATGAAGACCAAGAGTTACAGTGGTCATGAGCTTCAAGTGTTACAAGGACCTCCCTTTTGCTGAGAATAAAACAAACTAGGTCTGGCCCTCAGGCATAGCTCTGGCTGGTTTTGTTCTAGAGGTGATAGACTTCAAAGAGTTGGTTCAATGGTGTGGAGATAAATTCGATTCAGAGAAGAGAATAATTCAACTTCAAGGGAAGTAGCCTATTTCCTTATCTCCTTCATTGTTCACAAGAATTCTACGACTCCCGAAGAATACCATGCAATTTAAAGTTGAAGAAGCCAATGAATAAAGAAAACAAAGAAGAAGAGCTCCTTGAGAAATATTTGGTTGACCCAAGGAATAATTCCAATTCTTCCAACATTGAGGTAAGTTCTTTAAATTATCCCTACAAGAAATTTTCCTAGTTTTTTTCTCAGATGATTCATTTGGAATCCATGGCCTATGTGTCAAGAAATATCATTTATATCCTCCATTTTGTTATGCATGAACATTCCCTCATTGATTGGGGTCACATTATTTTTAGTGGACTCTCTTTTCAACTGGGTGGTCTGAAAAGGACTCGAAAAAATTACATGACATCTCATTTTCTTTTTTACTGTAGCTTACTGTTATGTTTTAGAAGAATTGTCGAGGGAAATAAGTATCGACTTCAAGGTGGAACCAATCCTTGCATGGTATCCTTCCTTATGGAGGCATAAGGATCACTATTATTTTTACCTGTTTCACAACAATTTCATCTCTGAATTTAAAAAAATTATCTTTGGCCTTGACACTTCAACATTTTCACTCGAAGTTGCCACCTTTATTTCAAAGAAAGGAGTTTTTGAAACCATTGGATATTTTAGTATCATAAGGTTATTTGGTTTCGAAGAGAAACCCTTTCTGTTAAGCCCTAATATTGGCTCATTAACCCTTAATTCGGGAATATTACATTAGTAATGTTATTTTATTTATGTCAGCTTTATTCCATTAGTTGTAATTATACCTCCTAGTCTCCTATATATACCAAGGAGACATTTTCATTTGGAATCATCTTGTACTTGAACATTTATGTGGGGTATAAAAAGGTTTCCCCCTCGAAGAGGCTTATTATCTGAAATTCTCTCTTTTTCAAGGTGTTGATTACTTATTATGAGGTTTTTCTATGCTATATTGATATTTGGTTCTTAACATATGGTATCAGAGCTCAAGGTCTTGGGGTTTCGCTGCTACATCTGAGACACCGTGGAATTTTCACTATAACATTTTTTATACAATGATTCATAAGGAACGGCTTGGAGGATATTTAGTAGACAGATCAAGGTACGTTGGGTTAAAAATTTATCTCCTGGGGCCTTATACGTTCGTAGATAAAGCCTTTGTAAGATAGGATTCTAGAATCATCTTGAATTGAGTCATTGCGGAATTTTCGCTATAAATGTTTTTCTGTAATGTTTCAGACCCTACAATCTGGATGATATTCTCAGAAATTAGTAAGGTATATTTGGTAGAAATTTTAGCTTCTGGTTCATCTTAAATTTATAGATACACCCTATGGAAGATAAGGCATCAGATTAGTCCTATTGACTAGTCTCAAGCAGGTGTCCAGGGTAAGACAATCATAAATTCTTCCTAGAGTATCCAAATTGAATGAGACTAGTTGCATTGGATAGTGGACAACCTGTAGTAGTTTTGGTACGAGTTTCATAATTTTATATCAATTATTTTGTGTGGGGAACTCTATACAAGTGAGATCTTCTGGAAAGGCCAAAAATCAGCAAGTTGTGGGGAAGTTACCGTAAATTCCACTTGGCACATCCAATTTTTATCAAACCTGGGGCATTGAAGAGAAGAAATATCGAAGACCTACAAAAAATAAAATCTCATACTTAGAAGGGCCGAAATTTTGGATATACAATAAAGGGAAGATTGTCTAGCAAAACCACCTCAAAATCAAGGTTTAAAGTGATACTTGGCAACATGCCACCAAAAAAGGGAACTTCTAATCCAAATAAGCCTCCAGAAAATCCTACTTGGACTCTTGATGAAGGTGAAGAAATGCGTAGGGACATAAATGAACTACAAAAGAAGATGGATTCAATGGAAGCTAAGTTGGATACTAAGATGGATTCAATGGAAGCTAAGTTGGATACTAAGATGGATGGTTTAAATGGGGAGATCATGGAAGGATTGAAAAATTTCCTAATAGAGAGGACACCTGAAAGTGAAAATGTATCCCACGAAATTCATGATGAGGACACAAGGAAGGTGAATCAATAATGGAGAAACTCCAACTTTGGGTTGAAGACCAACCACGTTCCTAAGATCAATATGAGGAAGTTTGATGGCAAAGATCCAATCACATGGATACTTCAGATGGAGCAATTCTTTGATCTACATAATGTGACACATACACAAAAGGTATGAATTGCTTCTTTATATTTAGAACCCAATCAATTTGTATGGTATCGATGGATTTGTTCTCTCACATCACTCATCACTTGGACAATTTTCAAAGAAGAAATGAGAGCACACTATGAGGATACAAGGAGTAATACCTTCTTTAGCCAATTGATAAATCTCAAGCAAAAGGGTTCAGTTAACGAGCACATTGAGAACTTCCAAAGATTGAATATAAAGGTAACAAATATTCCAGATTAGCACTTGATTGATGTATTCATAGGAACTTTAAAGGATAACATTCAACATGAGGTTCTCCTTTGGGAACCCAAATCATTGGAGAATGCATTTAAGGTGGCAAGAAATATTGAAAGTAAAAATATGGCTATGGCTACTAGAAGGACCAATCCTAACATCTATAGAGAGAATAATGCTCCTTCTTCTAAAACACCTCAACCTACAAGGTTGACACCTTAACAATTGGAGGAAAGAAAAGAAAAAGGTTTATGCTTTAATTGTGACAGCAAGTACAGTAAGGGACACAAGTGTGGTGAGAAGAAATTATTCTACATAGATTGTGAAGAGGAAGAAGAAGAAGAACAAGAACCATCTCAATATGAAAATGTAGAAGCAATTTTGTCTGAAGAGTTGACTCCCACGATATCATGTAATGCATTGGCTATAATTAGCACTCCTCAAACCCTCAAGATTGAAGGATACATCAAAAAGAAAAAGGTAATAGTCCTATTTGATTCTGGAAGTACTCATAATTTTATTCACTATAAATTAGCCAAACCTCTCAATTTCTTTGTATATACAGTGCCAGAGTTTCAAGTAATGATTGCAGATGGAGGAACTATCAATTTCTCGGGAAAATGCAATAAGATCAATCTTACTATGGGGGAATATGTAATGAATATTCCAATGATTGCTATACCCATGGGTGGTGCTAATGTTGTACTAGGAATCCAATGGTTACAATCATTAGGAACAATGGCTTTTAATTTTCAATAAATTTTCATGAAATTTTCATTGGAAGGAAAATAAATTGAGTTAAGAGGTATCACAGGGAAACCTGATAAGGTGATTAGCTCTAATGGCATGACAAAACTATTTAAAAAGGGGCATAAAGGCATTATTGCACAACTATGCTCACTAGATGTTCAAACATCTAAGCCATCTATTCCTCAAGATCTCTAAGGGATCATTGATAAGCATTCCAAAGTATTTGAAGATATTCCCAAAGGTTTTCCACCCACTTGAAATCATGATCAAGAAATTCACCTAATTCTTGGGAGTGTTCCTCTTAACATCAGGCCATACAAATATCCTTATGCTTAAAAGAGTGAAATTGAGTGCATGGTTGAAGAAATGTTAGAGGTTGGCATTATTAGACCTAGCCAAAGTTCTTACTTTGCACCAGTGGTAATGGTATTCAAGAAAGATAGCTCATGCCGTATGTGTCCAGATTATAGAGAGCTCAACAAGATCACTATTAAAGATAAGTTTTCCATTCCCGTCATTGATGAATTGTTATATGAACTACATGGAGCAATATATTTCACAAAATTGGATCTTCGTTCAAGGTATCATCAGATTAGAATGAAGGAAGAAGATATCCCAAAAACAACATTCTGAACTCATGAAGGCCATTATGAATTTTTGGTCATGCCTTTTGGCCT
>JASDQU010171528.1:5888-21074 GCA_032191745.1 Picea mariana
CACGCTCATTGCCCACAGACCCTCATTCCCCACATGCTTGTTCCACCCCAGGAGAGTGCACCTTCTCTGTCACCTAGACAGTCCTTCGGCTGCCAGTCTCCCTTACCTTGGGTTACAGGAACAGACCGGACCGGAAGTCTCAGGGTTCTGTGGCAGCTACAGGGTTCCTTCCAAGAGCTCTCTCCTTCCTCTGCACACTCTCTCATCTGGAGGGAGTCGCTCACAAGCCAACAAGCCTCATGCAGTCCAGAACTGCGTGCCACAACAAACACAGGGAAAATGGACACAGGCTTCCCAAGAACCAGTTCAGCAGTCACAGGATGTTCTCTTGGTCAAGATTTCAGAATAGGGCTCCACACATAAGCTCGCTCAACTTTTCCTGGGAAAACAGAGACTCTTCCCCGAAATTGACATGGACATTTCATTCAGGCAATGCACACACTGGTTTTCTCTCACAGACAGACTCCACGGCTCTGAACAAGGGTAAACACGCATTCTTCAGCACCCAACACAGGCTTCCTCTCTGTAATAGACATACACGAGGTCTCCTGCAGACTGGCTCCTATGGCTCCTACTCAGGGCAGTCAGGTTGAATGGAATGCGAGAGATCTCTCCCCCGCGGTTGTTCCTTTCTGTTTTATTTGCATGCGTCAGGGTGGACATTTGTCACCCTGGGAACTGCATGCGTTCCATCCGCATGCCTCCCTGTACACTCCTTTCCTTTTTTCTAGGAACTTAGGATAAAATAATATGCACATGGCTTTTTAGGAAATAATATTAAAATATTATTCCAGGCCTAAGCCCCTAGGCTCAACACTCAGCCCCCTTTCCCACCTTCCAGCCCCTAGTTTCTTGCCCACTCTATGGACTCTCAGTCCCCCTTCACTCATTCATCATGGTCGGTCTGCACCTGGCGGTGTTTATATTTTATTGATTATTCTGCATACATACAAGTACAACAGCAGGCTCCTGGCTCTCAAACACTTAGGCTTCCTGACCTAACAACCACATAAGCCTTCCATATTATACAAAACTTGGCTCACCAGCCTATAGAACACATTTACAATTCATTGCATATATCATCATCTGTAACGGGGTTCAGCCTTGGGGAAACTACAAATAGCATACCCTAACCCTTGATGAACTTTGTACCTCTCAGATAGACCTTTCCGACAAGGTATCAAATTCCCCAAACAGAGATCGTATGCAAAATTTATGCCCTCAAGAAGTTGAAGTATCAACTACCCCCATCGAGGCCCGTAAACCTTTTGGAATTTCATCTTCCAAGGATAAGGTTTTAGATTTTCTTTATGTTAAAAGGAACTTTCGAGCCTCATTGTAGACATCATCATATTCTTTTGAATGACCATAGCAATCACATCTCTTCTCAGAGATAAGATGCCACCATTCTAGCGAGTCATTCACTCTATATTTTTTCAGTTTCTACACATTTCTCTCATTAATAAAAATTGTGCATTCTTGTATCTATGTGTTTATGGAAATATATCTGTGTATTTATTTAATATTTTTCCACCTTCATTCTGTTCTCAAAATAATCCAGATCAGTGATATCAGAGCAGGCTACTCCTTTTTGTTTCTCGGTGCATGTCCCCGATGAGGTTAGGGCATAGAGAATTGGGTCTCAAGCTAGTTTCTCTTGAGTACAATCACTCTAGCCAACCCAAGAGACCACCCATGGAAGAAGAGAAGAGATACGAGAGAGAATAACATCCCATCAAGTTGTTGCTCGCAAAATCCCTTGCGCAACGGAGGAATGTGATGTTGGAGATTTTTTCCCAAATCCTTCAACGATTGTTGACAATAATAGGCATGTCTTTGTCAAGCAATGACTTTAGAGACGCTTCCCCATTCAAGGTATAAGTTGATTTTTGTATTCCTGTATTTGAAGGTCATATCGATGTGGATGCTTTGGAAAAATGGTTAAATTTTCTAGAACGTTATTTCTCTGTTCATAACTTTTCTCACAGAGAAAAGATCACCTTTGCACTCCTTAAGGCTCTCCCCCATGTCAAACATTGGTGGGAAACTTACTGGGAGAAAAATTACACAGAGGAGTCTAGAATATTTTTGGTCGAGCCCACTTGGGATATTTTTATGGATGCGGTCAAGGAGAAATATTACCCTGTGGGAAACTATGATGAAGAGTACATGAGATGGACCATGTTGCACTAAGAGAGGGGTCAAACAGTGACAAAGTTCAAAAATACATTCCATACCTTGTGCACCAAGATGGGTATCAAATACTCTGAGAGACATCTGGTTATAAAATATCACGAGGATTCTCACTAGTACATCCAAACCGAAATTTAATTTCTGGACATCTCATCGCTAGGAGTTACTTATCGATATGTTGTCAAAATAGAGTAGAAATTTAAGCACCATAACAAGAAAAAAATTGGGTATGAAAATACACAACAACCAAAGTATGGTAAAGGCAGCCCTAATTCACAAAATATCCAACCTCAAGACAACTATTGCAAGCCACAGGAAAAGAAGAGAAATGGGAAGACAAAGAAGGACACTGGGAAGTGGTGTGACTTCCAAAAAATACCTTGGCACAACATCGCTGAATGTTTCTCAAAACAGTCATTGGTAGTCGAGCTCAAATAAACAACATCGAGCCTCGAATGAGACTCTGATTCAGAAAATAATAAAATGAGATAGGTAATTTATGAAGAAGACGTTGCTACTATCATGACCACAACAATCCAACTAGAAGAGCCAGAGGATCATAAGTAGGGAGAGAGTCTCTTCCACTCACATATGTGGGTGAAGGGGACCCCACTGCATTTATTGATGATAGAGAAAACCAGAATAACCTCATATTTAAAGAGTTCGCAAAGCAGTTGGATTTTCCAACAACACCACACTTTCACCCATACAATATCGAGTGGCTTCGTCAAGGACAATATCTTCATGTCAGCCAACAGTGTCACCTGACCTACGACATCAAGCCCTTCAAGGATGAGGTACTATGTGATGTTTCCTCATTGGAAGTTTGTGATGTTCTATTAGGCCAACCATATATGTGGAAGAATCATGTTTTTTATGAGTCTCGACCCTGTAGTGCCATTGTTACTCTAAGGGGTCATCTCTACAGGATACCATAGGTAGTTCCGACAATTGTCTTGACAAAACAATGTCGAAAAGTAATCTCTCATACCACAAAGTTTAACCTCTTCTCAATCTGGTCAGAAGGAAAATAGAAGGAAATTGTACCCACTGCATCCTTGGCCCAATAACTTTCTATCTAGAAGAACCAGATCGATAAGATTGTATAAGAGAAAAAACATATTCTTACTACACCTACGAGGGTGCCTCCACACTATATAGCCAAGAAAGGTTATAGCATATCCCTTCATACTCTTCATGTTGCATCTTCACTGCGAGAGACCTACCACACTCAGGAATATCACATAGCTATATTGGTTGAATGGATCCAACCCCTCCAACAACAAGTTCATGACAGCCTTCAACAAGCTAAGAAAGACAACTTATGTGGCAAGGTAAGTAGCTCACCAAGGTTCAAATTCAACAAAAGCTTCCCCATATGCCACATGAACTTGACGAAATGGGGAACATTGCTTCTTGAGGGGGGAGGAACGATATATATGGATATCAGTGGCCACCCAACTATTCCACTGTCTCAAAGAACAACTTTCCATTTTAACATCTTTTTATAGTTTTTCGAGTCCCAAATTTCCGGGGCCATTTTGAGGCCCTAAATGATGTTGTTTTTTAGAATTTTGGGGTGTCCAGGGGTTGTTATTGACATTTTATGACCCTTGGTGGAAGTTTTACTTCTTGTATAGAAATTTCCGATGAGGTATTGAATGCCCCAAATAGAGATCATTTGTAAAAGTTACTCCCTCGAGAAGTTAACGTATCTATTACCCCCATCGGGGCCCGCAAACCTTTTAGCGTTTCATCTTCTAGTGTTATGGTTTTGAATTTTATTTATTTTAAAAGGTCCTTTGGAGACGCATTGTAGACATCATCATATTCTTGCGAATGAGTGTGGCCATCACATCTCTTCTCAGATATAATTTGCCACCATTCTAGCAAATCATTCACTCTATATTTTTATAGTTTCTGTACATTTATGTCATTAATAAAAATTGTGCATTATTGTATCTTTGTGTTTCTCGAAGTATATATCTATATTTATTTATTATATTTCCTCCTTCATTTTATTCTCAAAATAATCTGGATCAACTACATTCCTCAATTTTTGTGCTGCATTATGATCCAGGTGGATATTGGTGGCCACCGACATGTTCCAAATTACAACTGGCCCATCTGGACAGTTTTCAGTTCAACATGTTTTTCTATAATAGGGAAATGTCTTTGTAATTATGGGTTCTTTACTTACAGGGATGTCCTGAATGCCTACACAACATCTAGGTGGATATCGATGGTCGCCCACCTTTTCCAACTGGATTATTTTGGAATTTTTCATGTCAGTACATCTGTATGTACTTCTAGGGCCATTTTGGGGATCTAAACAATGTTTTTGGGCTTGTCACATTCAAATTGTAGACATATTCATATTTTGACGACATAATGTGTAGTTCCCAAAAATACCTTACCAACAGGCTATCACACACCTAAAACAAAGATCGTATGAAAAAGTTATGACCCTAGGAAGTTAATGTACTAACTTACGCCAACGGGGGCCACATGACGTTTGGTGCTTTATCTCCTAGGTTTAGGATTTTGGATGTCTACAGTTTTGGAATTCATGTTTATCATAAAAAGGCCTTTAAAGCCTCATTTTAATCATCTTCTTGTGAATGAGCATAGCCATCACATCTCTTCTCAGAGATAAAGCTGCCACCATTCTAATGAGTTTTGCACTCTGTATTTTTATAATCTTTGTACATTTCTTTCATTAATAGAAATTATGTATTGTTGGATTTCTCTATTTCTGGTAATTTTATGTGTATTTTACTGTGATATCTCTGCTTTCATTTTGTTCCAAAAATAATCCAAATCACATTACGATTTACATCTTCACTGTATTATGTCAAACTGCATCATTCCTAAATGGTTATGTCACATTGTGATGTTCATTTAGAGTTATGTCACCTTGTCATGTTCCTTTATGGTTATGTTTTAGTGCGATTACTATGGATAACCTTTAATATGGCACCCATATTGCAATACAAGGGATTCAATTCATAAACATTGAAATGAAACATAATTCTAAAGGAATGTTTGAAGGTAACATAACCTAAAATGAATGTTGTAATTTGACGTAACATTTTCAAGGCCAACTTATGCCAAATATCTACATTACTCGATGGCTGTGGCACATTACGATGTACATATTCATTTTATTATGTCAAATTTCATCATTATTAAATGGTTACTTCGCATTATAATGTTAATTTAGGCTTATGTCACCTTGTGACATTCCTTTAGGGTTATGTTTCAGTGTGAACATAAAAATTCATCAAAAGTCAATGAATAATAATCACATGTGGAAAACATGTTTAACAATATGTCAACATATGTCATTTCTTAACCCTAAATGAATGTCACGTTCTAATGTAACCATTTAGGAATGATGCAATTTGACATAAGACAATGATGATATATCTCTAAACATAACACAACCATTGAGGAATGTATAAATTTGACATTATTCAACCAAGATGAACATCAGAATGCGATATTACCATAGTAAACCATGTTTTAACATAATCAACATGGTCAACCATAGTCAACCATTACTCACTATAATCAATATTGTTAACCATATTCAACCTTTAATCACCATAATCAAGAACTTCAAGCATAATCAACTCATTGCGATGTTTATGAATGGTGGAATATGGATGACCTTTAATATGACACCCATATTCCAATTCAAGGCATGCAATTCATAAACATTGTAATGAAACAAAACCATAAAGGAATGCCAGAATGTGGCATAACATTAAATGAACGTTGCAATGTGATGTAACATTTTCAAGGATAACTTATGTCAAATAGCAACATTCCTCAATGTTTGTGTTGTATTACGATGTACATATTCTTTGTGGTATGTCATATTGCATCATTCCTAAATGGTTATGTCACATTGCGATGTTCATTTAGGGTTATATCACCTTTTCATATTCCTTTAGGGTTATGTTTTAGTGTGATGTTTATTTTTTTTGTAAGTATTCTATAAGTCACCTTTCATGAAAAAATGTTACAAAAGGACATGTATTTGTTATAGCAAGAGTCGTCGTGATTGGAAACCAACTCTACTCCAGATGATTTTTTAACACTGTGCTCCCTATGTCACCAAAAATGTAACAGAGCCAGGTTGAAATACTAGCATAGATATCATTTGACTGTTCCATGTACAAAACTAAAAAAAAAAAAAAAGTGATCTTATCCTGGCTTTGAGACTAACAACTATAATAACTAAATGGACTATGTACAGACTAAAAAACACTAGTAACCAAAGTGTCAAACCTGATGACCATAATGCTTGACTTCAATTATGTCCAGGAGGAAGGAGGATGGGCTCTAGTGCTCCAACTTTCATTGGAGGTGATAAGGCATATTGATTGGTGCTCAAGTCCATCACCAAGGAAATCCACTGTTCCAATAGCTTGAGGATAAATTCGACGTCGAAAACCTCACTTCGAATCTCAAATATCAGATGTTGGACTATGGATAGGGCCTCAAAGATGCGCTGAGATTCCTCCTCAGTAGATGCACTATGGTCCAAACTCCACCGTCTAGGTCTTCGATATTCCCCTAGAGAAAAATATACCCATGTAAGAAATTGCTTGAATATTATGGGGTGGTGGCAGCCTGAAACTTCCTCCCTCAATTCTAGATAGAGGAGAAGTGAGCTAGGTGGGGGGTGTCCTTAATGCCCTGCATTTACTCATGTGTTCTATGCACTGAAAGTAATCGAATCCGGGGGTTGGTGCAATGTTTATGAATTGCATCCCCTTTATTATAATATGGGTTCCATATTAAAGGTCATCCATGGTCATGCTAAACCATAGTGAAAATGCTCATAAACTCAATCATGTTAAACTATAGTTAACATGCTCATGTTTGTGCTCATAAGTGTTCCATTAATTTATGACATCCATTAATGGTTATTTCACATATCAAGACAAACTTATGTCAAATTGCTACATTCCTCAATGATTTTGTCACATTGTAATATACATATTCATTGTATAATGTCAGATTGCACCTATATTCTAACAGGGAGACATAATTCATAAACATCACATTGAAACATAACCCAAAAGGAATGTTGCAAGGTGACGGTTGAGCACTCAACATACCCTAAAACGTCTATGTCAATTTTTTACTTTTTGGGTACCACTTTATTTTTGCACTCTCTAACTCAATTTCATTTTGAGAAATATTTTTGTCTTTTCTTATTATCTTGACTCTCATTAGCTATTCAGGTTGTTTGAATTGATTAAACCTGATGACTTAAAAGGGCTTGACACCTAAATAAAGAATCAACAACCAAAACACTTCTCCCGACGTGCTCAAATTTGACATCGGAAGGAATTAAAAGATGGAAAAGAACCACTCGAGAAACCTCAATCACCGAGCATTGATCCCCATCGACACCGACAAAAGGTAGTTTTTGTTTGTGTCGAAATATTGCATAAAGATATCGCCAATAGTTGATTTCCATTTGGCTTTTGTAAAAGACGAGGGGAATAGACATTAACAAAGAAATAAAGATATCGTCAACAACCAATACTCGATACCGAATGCGCTTATGAAAATCACGGAAAACCTAAAGGGATTACAACAAACATTCTAACTGCGCTAAATGATATCCCCGATCGTCGATCCCCGCTGCATCTTCGGAATCGAGACTTTTTCAAGGAAGCTAATCTAAAGAAAGAACTAGATATTTTTATCGTTGATTTCCGACCTTGGATACTCTTTCGGTATCAAAAAGATAAGGTTTTGTTTAGAATGACTAATGTAAGGAAATTTCAAACTTCGACAAATACACACAAATTAGGTCATCAGTCTTCAACGTCATGTGTCTTTTCTAGATTAGAGAATCGTACGGTCTAGTTTTACCCTGAATAATTCTTGGTTCCCTAGGTCCAAAGTCACACCTCCGAGTTAGATTTTCCATGATAGCATTGAGGGTGATCAGCATCGAATATTTTGCGAAGGACATCAACGAAAATGTTCATAACACATCCCCGATTCTCGATCCACCCACTGAGACAACGACACAATGGGACGTTTTAATGTTAGATACGATCAGATTTTGAGCTTTTAAGGGACTAATTAATACCAAATCCTGCATTATTTTCTACCTCGTGCACCAATCAAAGCATCCATTTAAAATCACCGATAGACCGCATCACCCCCACGCCTCCACCGTCAATCCACGAATAATTTAAGTTGTATATATTCAATGACAGATATGTTTAAATTTCACTCGTCACCCGAATTGAATGGTTGATGTGACACAGTAAGTTCCTCCTTGGTTTAAATCCTCTTGAGCCATTGTAAACGAAATCATTCTACACGCAAGTATATTCAGAGAATCTGAAGAAGCAAGATGAGTAATTTGAAAGCTGTTGAGTTCCCTTGAGTATCAAAATAACCAGTTTTAGCAATCTTTATAGGTATGTATCCAAGTATGTGGATTTTACATGGTTATAGTTCATATATATATTTTTATCTATTTTTTTTTCTTTACATAGTCTCTAAAAAAATTGTTTTGAGTTGCAATAACAATGACGCCAAGAAATCCAACAACTAGACGATCGTCGAGGGCACCAAAGATGAAATAACCAAAGGTAGGTGGAGGCTCCTCTCTAGGGGTCGCAAAACAATTGGAATACATGCCGAGACCAGAGCATGTCATCAAAACATCAAGGAAGAAGACTTTCATCCATCCTTTAGCCTTTGGAGATATAGAGGCAAGCACAAGATCCAAGATGGCACTCCCGCATTGGGGAGAACTCTTTAACAAGATCAGCCGGGAGGAATACCCGGAATATATACCACAGAATGATCCAGATGTTAAAGCGCTCGACGACGAAGTGTTTCCGAACATATGACGGTCATACCTTCATATGGTAGCAATCAAAACTCATGTTTTTCCCTATATTCAAGTCCTGAAGTGGCTCATCGACCACACAGACACACATAAGTGTTTGATCAATGATGACATTGGTGGTTGTGTCGGAGTGTTCTTACCGGTGGAAGTCTAGAAGTATTACAAGCTTAGAGACCTTGAGGAGCGAATAAACACATATTTTTTCATGAAGTTCTACGAGCGTCATGACACCAGTCAGGTAATGGCCTCATGGTGGAGGAAGGACAAGAAATACACCAACTGGAGCACTGGATGCTACTCAACGACAAATTTATGGGAGCCATACATCTATTTGATGGCTCTCATCTGTCGATTATATGAAGAGAAGGATTGCTCTAGATTTTTTAATGCATGGATGCCCTTAGCTTACACAGTGGTTATCTCTGGGAGTAGTTTCAACTGAGAAGCCATAATTTCTAAACAACTTAGCATATGTATACAACAGAATCAGACGTCGAAGGAGGGAGAGATATAAGTTTTCTACATGGATTCATATTTGGTTGTTTTCATGTTCTCTAGAAATATTTTCGCCAGCATGAATCTGAGATGGCATGTCGTAGGGCTCCCTACCCACATCTATTTCAACATCCTATGGGACAATAGGTACAAGAAGTCTTACTCCCTCATCTGCGATGAATTCATCACACGTATTTATTTCATTCTCTTTAAGAAGGAATGCCCGAGACTATCAGTTGTTGCCAAGAAAATGATTTCGAAAGTAGGCCACTGGTATATGGATGAGCGTGAAACCTAATTTTGGGTGTTTGGGGAAACTGAAGAACCACATATCCTACCATCGCATGTCCCTAATTGTCTTGTAGTGGGAGATATATTCTATCAAATCATCCTGCAAGGCTACAACTCCACCCTGGTCAAGGACAAGAAGAAGACATTCATTCCCTATGGATTCCATGTAGGTTTCTACTCGGTTAAAGACACAGCTCAAGCCAAACAAGAAGGGTTGAGATAGCTTGAGTTCAGGTTTCAGACAAGTTGATTCCGCAAGCATGATCCGAAGGACTTGGTCTTTCAACATGATTCACAAGTGTCATCCTGTTGGTCGTTTGCCCACGACAAATTTGAAGATGAAGCCTTTACAGAAAATGCCCAAGACTGGGACAAGGTGGTAGCAAGGATGGCCGACCCCAAAATGACTAGGTTCAGAACCATGAGCCTGGATGAACAGGCAATGACCATAGAGAAATATTCTCAATATGCCCTGAAAGATAGAGAAGAAATTAGAGTGGCAGAAGAAACAAAGGCTCCCCTGGTGGCCCCGATGTAAGGATTTCCTATGACACATGACACACGCACAAGGGAATTTATCATAATATAACAGGAGTAGCAAGTGATTGATCAGATAGAAAATGACCCATACCTCATAGGAGTGATATGGACCCTTGTCGATGACCTATATGAAAGTCGGGCATGCCCAAGCGACCCTGAGCTAATAGAAATTGATGAAATCGTTGGGTTAGACAACCCTGAAATTACAATGCCATAGGTCGGATCACCGAGGGATGTTTCATCTCGGTCAGAGATAGTAGGAACATTAGGGAGAACTAGTGCACCAAACCCCCTCCGTGAATTGATAAATATCTATGATGATGAAGATATTTCAGAGGTATCCTTGGTGACTCATGTGCGGATTAGAGAGGAAAAAGAGCCATAGAAGGCATCTTCCCCAGCTCCTGATGCTCAAATTTGGGGCCATCCAAAGAAATAACAAGAGGCCGAAAGTGTCTTAGACATTGAGCTTCTCGATGCGTTGGATACCCAAGAGGATAGTTCGAAGGACGAGCCAGGTTCGGGCGAACAAAAAGAAGAAGCTCCATGGAAGGAAATATCCCAGAAATGTGTGCAATTAATTGACATCACTGTAGTAGATATCCTAGAATATTATGGATTACTATTAAGTCGACATTGTTCTGAGAAGTCAAAAGGATATTTTAGTACGAACTGGGCTCACCTTTGGCTACCATTAAAGAAACACATGAATATGATCAGGAACGATAGGGAATGATATCTAAAACACACTGTCATTGACTTAGAAACCCTCAATGAACCCTCATCAGCATATTTCCCTATGCTAGGAAATTATTCCCATGACTCTAACTTCTATAATTTCTCCCCTCTCTCATATGATGTCCCTCTTACTCAAAACTCTGAAATGATTTTTCAAGAGAAATTGCCTATGGCAGAAGAGGAAACCCTCTTTTGTCAAGAACCTGCGTTAGAAATCATGGAACAAACAGGAGGAAAGGAGGAAAGTGAAGAGAAAGAAGAAGTCAATAGGTTTTTCCCACAAGTTTGGACCTTATACTTTGACGGATCTAAATCACAAGAAGGCTCAGGGGCATGGTGCATCCTCATTGATCCAAAAGGTAAACGACATTTCCTTTCCTGACGACTAGAATTCAAGTGCACAAACAACATTGTCGAGTATGAAGCTCTAGGACAAGGGCTAAAGAAATCCATAGACTTAAACATTAAAGAATTGAAGGTATTTTAGAGATAACGAAATCATCGTTAGACAAGTAAGGAAAACTATAGATTCCATCTCTCCACACCTGAGGAATTACCAACAGGAAGTGCACAAGCTAATAAAGCATTTTTAAGCCTTCAACATTACAGCGATCCCCAGAACAAATAACATTCTCGCTAATTCTCTGGCCACCACTTCTTCAAGGCTATCACTTCTAGAATATTATGAAGCCTCCCAATTCACTGTGGAGCTACTCTACAAACCATCGGTGCCCAACAATATTTCTAATTGGAAGGTCTTTGAAGGAGATGAACATATCATAAACATTTTGACCAATCAAGATAATTTCAAAGACTTGCCTATTGACGATGAAGTATTCCAGGAACAATCAGTAGAAACTGATCCTCAGACAGATCAACCGACTGATAAATCAAGGTATCACATGATACTGAAGGGAATATCCAATTTAGAAAAACTTTTTGACCTAAGGGAAAGATTTAAAGGGTCAAAGAACGCAAATACGGGGAATTATTGTCCCATGCACGAAACTATAAATTTAGGAACCCTGGAAGACCCCAAAAATATAAATCTCAGCAAGGCAGTATCTAAAGAGGAAAGAAGGGCTTATCTCAAAATTTTTAGACAGTATCAATATTTTTTTTCTTGGTTCTACCGAGATCTAAAAACTTATGATACTTGCATCATTCAACACACTATCCCATTAAAACCTGAAGTGAAACCCTTTCAACAAAATCTCCAGAAGTAACACCCATCCGTGGAACCTCTCATGTGTCAAGAGTTGAAGAAACTTTTAGATGCCAAAATTATAATCCAGGTTAGACACTCTGTGAGATCCAAGGACCGTTGATCCACCCCACTTTGCGAGTTCACCAATGTGACACTCTAGGAGATTGTTGTGATATTGTTTGGAAACCTCCGAAGCTACGAAGCCCTGAAGTTCCAAGGCTCTAGATAAGCGACAAATTATTATCACTTGGTCACAGTCGTGTTCTAGTGCCCGAAAGTGAATTGTAGAATAGAATAGGGCTCAAAGATAGAGTCGTGGAGATTCTTGATCGACCAAGAATCATAGAAAATGGAGTCTGATATTATTTTTTTTTATTTAGATTTTTTAAGTTATTCTAGAAAATTATTAAGCACTGATAGTCTGACAAAATTTAGTTGACTACACATTTTGCAGAATTAAGAATTATCAGAACCAAACCAAATTGTTACATAGTGCAGATAAATGGAGGAGGCATAGGATGATTACATTCTAAAGGATGAGGTTATAGGAATCGATATTCATTTTGGAGTTGAAGGAACAAAATCCAATGGGCATGGAGAACAAATAGATAAATACGTGAGCATAATGAAAATCATTAAAAATTTTCAAAAAGATGTCCAACTTCATCAGGAATTCAACAAAAGGATTATGAGAGCCAGGGAGAAACAAGAAGACTTCAATATGAAGTTGATGTGGAGCCTTGAAATAATTTAAAAGAAATTGGATAAGGAAAGTGGATCCAACAAATCAAGGAGCCACAGATACCCTGATGTTAAAAGGAGAGAAGGAAGTGGTAACAGACATCACCAGCACTCCCGAAGGCAATCCAAAAGAAGGCCACACAACAGTTCAGGTTGATCTCCTACCAAAAAGCATAGGAGATATGAACTGGATGAACTGAAGGGTGAAATGAATAAGATCAAACCTCCTACTTTTCATGGACAACACAAGAAATATGATGAAGAGGCTGAGACATGGCTACTTTGCATGAGGAAATATTTCCAATTGCATAATTATTCCTCTCATGTAGAAGGAAGAATCACAGTCTATCAGATGAAAGAAAAGGAATCCCTATGGTGGGATCATATTGTGGAAGTGTATCACATCAGAGAGAAGGATGTTACATGGAAGGAATTCAAGAAACATTTTGAAAAGAAGTACTTAACCAAGAGATATTATGACAAGAAGATGAAAGAGTTATTTGAACTTAAATTGGGAAGCATGACTATAGATGAATATGAAAGAAAATTTCTATAGTTGTTGAAGTATGTCCCTTTCAATAAGGATGAGGAAGTCAAGATCTGGAGATATCTGATGGGATGCCATATTTTATCAGTGAAAAAATCTAGTATGATGATCCTAACACTATGGAAGAAACCATAAGGAAGAAAAAATGTTTATATGGTCAACATAGGGAAAATCCTACTTTCCAAAGAGCTTTGGAAGACAAGTGGAAGTTTAAGGAGCAGAGGAAGAAGTGGAGCAAGCCACCATTTTTCAGAAATATTCCTCAAGGACAACCAGTTTTGAGGGAGCCCGGGATGGTTGAAGTAGGTGGGCAAAGGCCAAGGCAAACACCTATGTAATGTTGGGTCTATAATGGATATCATAAGTATAGAGATTGCTCTCATGGAAAGGACAAGGTGAGATTTGTTCAAAACGTTCAACAAGAAGAAAAAGTGGAGGACATGGGCAGAAGAGTACCAAGGATCTATGTAGCCCTGGAAAACAAGCAAGTTGAGTTTCAATCACACATGATTGAAGTCGAAGGTATGATCAATAACCATTCCTTTACTATTTTAATTGATTTGGGGGCTAGTCATAGCTATATAGATCCTAAGGTAGTGGAAATATTTCAATTACCAAGAAGAAATAATGGGAAATATTGGCTGGTGTAGCTGGCTATAGGAGCCAAGAGAAAGGTTGTTGAGTTGGTTAAATCATGTCCAGTGGGCATGAATGGGATAAGTACCAAGGTAGATTTGAACATATTTCCTTTGGGATCATATGATTACCTAATTGGTATGGATTGGGTGGACCAACAACATGCCATATTAGACTATCATAACAAGGAATTCACTTTCTTGGATAAGGAAGGAAATCGAAGAACAGTCCAAGGAATTCTCAGGGAAGTCAATGTCTGGGAAATATCAACAATGCAGCTAAATAAATGTTACAGGAAGGGATACCAAATATTTGCAGCCCATATGGATGAAGAACCTAAGGATAAGGTGCCAAACTTGGAGGATCATGCAGTCCTGAAATATTTTGAATATGTGTTCAAGGAGATACTAGGGCCACCTCCAAAGAGAGATATTGATTTCTCTATAAATTTTATGCCTGGGGTAGCTCCAGTATCAAAGAGTCCCTACTGGATGAGCACACCAGAAATGAAAGAACTGCAAATGCAGCGTGAATAAATTTTAAATAAGCGACACATATGCCCAAGTGTGTCACCTTGGGATCCCCTAGTGTTATTTGTCAAGAATAAAGATGGCACCCAGAGATTGTGCATTGACTTCAGGCAGTTAAATAAAGTAACTATAAATAACAAGTATCCTCTGTTGGATTACTAAGAGGGGGGGTGAATTAGTAATAGATCAATTTAATCATTTTTAACCATATAATCCAAGTGTTATATCAATGAAGCATTATCATATAATAACTGCAGAGTAAATAAGTAATGAAAAAATCAACAAACATACACATACACAATATACCAGTCTTTTATGTGGAAACCCAAATCAGGAGAAAACCACAGAATGTTTTTTCTTATATGTATTGAAG
>JASDQU010171530.1:0-21074 GCA_032191745.1 Picea mariana
TGTGATAAGAAAGAAAAAGAGGGGAGAGTGCATAATAAGTATTCTTCCAATTGTTGGCTCTTATGCACAAGGGAAATGCATTAATTGGTGTCAATAATTTATGATTTTTTTTTTAAGGTATCAATGAAGCCTACTACAAAGGTAACCCCTTTAACTATGGGTGACTTCTTATTTCGTTTTCTATGTTCTACTAGGAAGTTGCATTAGGTTACTACCTACTTTGACCAAATCAAGTTCTAGTAGCTACTACTTGAAGCCATGGTGGTACATGAACGAGTTTGATAGTTTATAGAAAAATGGAAGGGAATTCAATGCTTGGTACAAAAGGATGTTGGAGGTCACACAATTTTATATATGGTTCCATAAATGCATCATTAATCATTACCAACAATCAATCAATTTTGAGGCAACTTAAGACAACAACTACATTAGACCTAATATGGAAGAAGGGGATATGGTTGAGGTCGGTCCACTACCTTTAATATTAAATAAAGAGGCCATTAGTATGAAGATACATATATATCTATAAATCACTAAGATCATTGAGGAAAAGTGACTACTGTCTTCTTCCAAAAAACACATTTTTAAGATGAGTTCCCAGGTTTCCTATATTATAGGGTGCGGAAATCCTTCATTCTTGCAGGCAACCCAAACTTAGGGTGCAAACTATTCGCAGTCTACTCTATAGGTAGGGTGCGAACCTGTTTCAAAGCTTGGAAAAGAGAAGAGGTCATGAAGGTTCTAGAAGAGAATCTTCTAGAAAATAAGTTGGCATCCTATTGACTTCTCAGATTTAGTGGGATCATTCTCATCCATTTAACCATATCTCCTTCTCCTATATATTGAAAGGTTTCTCATGGAAAAGGTTAAGCAAGATTGAATGAAGAATTGGTGAAATAATTGTGTGGAGAAATCTTCTTGGATAGAAGCTTGAAGACCCTATTTGGTCTATCAAGTTGTACTAAATCTTCTTTATGCAAATGTAGAGCAAGTGTGTGTGTTGGAACCAGAGGTCACTGAAAGGAAGCTTGCGACATCAAGGTGATTTGGTTGTATCTTCTACTTTCATTTAATATAATACAACGACATGTCCCTTTCCCATAAAATCACTCTTATTTTATTGCATAGCTCCTTGATCATATACATAGGTTGATATTGAATATACTTTTCTATCTTCACTTTGGTTGGTTTGTGTTGTCTTGGACCTGATCTCACAAGAGCACTGGAGCGAAGCGGGAACAATAGAGACCTAAGGAAGCAATATAAAGGTATGTCACTCATTCCTTCTTATTAGTAGATTCAATGACTACAATTTAGGGAAAGAGTCGTGTCCTGTCTTGTTTTGTTCTAGATCCAGGTAGATCTAGGGAGATCTGTTAGTGTCTGCACCTACCGATTTATCCGATAACAAATAGGTAATTTTTTTTTTTGTCAAAACAATGTTGAATAACATTCATAAAAATCATGACATCATAAAATATATTAGATTTGATACAAGTGAGAGGATATGTAACATAATGTTTCGACGAGCTTTTCAACTTTGAAATTCCAACACTGATCAGAACCTTTAATTCAAACGAGGCAGATGGATTGGAATAAAAAACTATGGGGCTCACATTATCGCCAAACTGCTGACTAAAGCATGTCCTTGGATGTTATTTTGTACAGAGATTCTACTGAACACTTCTCAAACATGTACTTGGTTGCTATTGTGTACGGAGATTCTAACTACCTCGAAAACACTTTATCGTGAGCGCACGTGCAGCGTTAGGACATGATTGTACTGTTGTCAGCTTTTTGTATCTGCTTTTTATTTTATCTTTGGGTGGGGTGTAAGATTATGACTGCTACAGACATGTTGTTCTTTGTCCTTCAACGTCATGCTCTGTGTAATGCATTACACAGAGCATTACACATCTATTGTCTATGCATTACACAGAGCATTACACATCTATTGTCATGCTCTGTGTAATGCATTATACATCTATTGTCTTATAAACAAAAGGATGTTGTATATTAAGGTAACTTTAAAAATAAATTATTATCCATTTAATTTCTAGTTTGAAGATAATTTTAAAAATAGATTATTATTATATTACTACATATAATACTATAGTATGTGACTTAGATTAGACTCATGTGATAGTATTAGCTCTTGTCTAACTGTAAAAACTTAAGATGTTGAAAAACTTATATCTTCTGATGTGATTATTGGTTGATATCCAATTTGCATATAATTGCCGGTCTAATAATAATACCCGTTTGTTGGATGTTGCGTTGTATAACCCGCGATCTGCAGAAGAGGCCACCTTTGTTTATATCTTCGTTTCCTTTCGCCGTTGTGGTGGCGCAAAGGATTGTGATGGCTCTGAGACTGGAGAGACAACCTTCAGGTATTAGGTGAATGCGTCATTTTAGGATCAGCCAATACCATCCTTATTCCAGCAAATACATGAAAGAATCAAGTAGACGTACGAGTATTAGGGTTCCATTTACATATTTAGGTTTTCTAATATTCACAAAGGTACAGCAGGAGAGATGGTTGCAACGTATCAGTGGTGCGATCTTATTATATTGGTAATACAAAGTCGCACTTTTAACAATGAAATTGGAAAATTTTAGAGACCTGTAAATTTAGAGACATATTCTTATTCTTATCAGAACAATTTTAAATTTAAATCATTTTAATAATCAATAAAAATATATCAAATTTATTATTAATAAATATGTAAGTTTAATGAATAAAAATATATCAAATATTTTATTATTTATTATTAATAAATATGTAAGTTTAATGAATAAAAATATATCAAATTTATTATTAATAAAATATGTAAATTTAGAAAAAACTCATGAAAAATAGAAATTGAAAACTATTTGTATAGGATATATTGTCAACATAATTAACAAGTTTAAATGAAAAACTAATTAAAAAGCATTTAATGTGATTTTAAGGTTGTTGAGCGATTTGAAAGCCTTAAACCAATCATAATGTTACCCTAAACAACCTGCCATCAATCATAATATCTTCAGTCACAAATAAATTTCTTACACAACCTGCAATCAATCATAATATTTTCAGTCACAAATAAATTTCTTACAGAGTCATTCTCTTAGGCGATATATGCTTATTGAATGTTTTCATTATATTTTAAATATTTTCTAAACCACAAGTTTAGAAAATAAAGCTAGTTTAGACTATGACAATTCGGACATTACTTACTCTAGAACCATGACCATAACCATAAGCTATTACCCGGTGGCCTCAGAGGTGGTCATGCCGACATCTTCATCTTGTGCTCCCTCCCTAGATGGCATCATGAAAGGCTACGCATAGGTTGGGCATCTCTGCCCTGTTGGTGCATTGGAGAAGTCGTCGTATAGCATATCAAGACGTTGGCTCATGAGGGTGCCACAGTGGACTTGGTCCACCATCTGGCTCCTCAAATTAAACATCAATTCAAGGTGCTCCGGGTGGAAAAATGGCAGTGGGACATGCCACTGCCCCTGCATGGACGAGATGGGAGGTGGCGCAAGGACCTTGCCACCCTCCCTCAACTTGCCACCCGACCTGTTCTCTACAGCCTCACTTGTTGTTGCCTTACTCTGCTGCTCCATGTTTGCGCTCTGACCCTGTGACTCTGTCTTATTTTCCTTGTCGCTCTCCATGCCTTTGGCTGAGGTGTATCCAACTGTGGGTGAAACATTTTGAGAATCCAGCTCCTCCGGAGTCTCCTCCTCTATGTAGCAAGTGGGAAACTATTCCAATTGAGTTTCCCATGTGCTACGACCTTGCTGGTCCATAGTGGCGGCCATGGTGGCTTCCCCAAAGAGACTGCTTGGTGGTTGCCAGTTATCGGGCACAGTGAAAATAAGATGCTCCGGAGGAGCCTAAATTGGATCCTCTGGGAAGACCTCCTCCACATATGCCATGGGAGATGTTCTGACTAATTTTGCCTTGCGTGCGAGTTGAGTCTGGGCCATAGACAACGCGCGCTCCAGCCGCTGCTATCTCTTTTGATGAGCAACAAAGGCGTACTAGGCGGAGCCACGACGTGGCTTCCCTCATTCTCGCAGCATTGGAATGAAAATTCTAATGGATAAAATGCAGAGGGTGTTTTGGTGGCTGCACTAGACCTCACAATTCCCTGTCTGGTGCTGGCCAAATTCAAAATTGATGAATCCATGGCAAGGATTGTTGATAATCAGATGGAGCGACGGGACAAGCTCCTCCATTAACTCTCCCACCTTAACTGATTGTGTCTCTGGACTACTCACACGAGGGAGAAGTCCCATGTCGTGAGGTTTGTGGTTGGGGCCAACTCCCATCCTTAATGTTGAGGGGATGAGAGTCGGCCTGCCTCATTTATGGCCAGGCCTAGCTCCGTCCCAGGTGGCTTTGATGCGCGAAGTGTCACCCCATCTCGAGAATAATTCTTTTTAGTTATCATCTATTTAAAATAATGATTTTTAGTGTTGTCATCTATTTAAAGTTGATTTCAGGTAATTTTATTAGATAAATTTCATCCTAATAGAATAGACTCGTTGAGATAGGGCACTGTTTAAAATTTTTAGGTTCTGTTTTCTTTCGAAATTAAGTGATATAAATATGGATCAAATCACATTTTTTATTGTTTAAATTACATTTATGATTACATGAATTCAACATACTGAAAACTCAAATATGCCGATTTAACCATTTCTTTTGAAACAAAATTAAAAAATATATATAACTTTCAATACATAAATAAAAGATTACGATAATTAATAAATAAAGATCCAACTACTCATATTTACAAATCATCTGTTATAAGGCAATACAAATTTAATAAATGAATTCAAAACAATCCACATTTTTAAAATGAGACACTTTTTGCTAAGTCTAAGTCCTCCCTTCCATTTTAAATAACATTTTAGAGGCGAGTTGACTTGGTACACCAAAATATAAGAAAATGCATAAAGTTTTATGAATGTAAAATTGGTTACTTTAGTTTTACTTTATACTATCATGTTTATAAAATTTTATAAAATAGCCACTTGTTTTAGCAATATAATTAAACATGGATGGTTAGATGTTCTTTACCACTAATTAATATAATTAATTTATATTAGTTATTTTTTTATTAGGTAATTGTTCTAGTCCATAATAATATGAATAGGATTAGTAAATTTGTGAACTAAATTATCAACCTCAATAATATTCAAATATTTATAATATTTGATTATGGTTATTCATGGTTGATTATGGCTTAATTATGGTTGATTATAATTAATTATGGTTGAACATCTTAGATAATGTTTTGTCATGGTTGAATTTGATTATTACCTTTGGTTGATTATGGTTTAGACCATAATTGATAATGATTGGTTGACTATGTTCAACTATGGTTTACCATGGTTGTCCATGTTTGACCATCATTAACAATGGTTGACTATGGTTAACTAAATGTGTTCTTATTCATTGATAATATTTTTGTAGAATTTTTTTGACTTAGAGATAATCTTTATTCATCATGGATAAACTAAAAATCCTCTTCATTTGAAGTCCTCAACCATTTTTTCTCAAGATTCCATTTTTTTGATATCATTTTTTTTTTCATTTAAGCAAGCATCATGTTGTTATAGACATACATTCATAGATATACCTTCAAATGTTAACCAATAAGTAGTTCATTTCGTATTTTTGTGGGTCCAAATGAGACAATAAGTATTTACTCTTTAAGGTTATTTCCACTGAGCCATTAACTTCAAACATTTTCAAGATTTATCATTTTTACAAAGTTTAAAGAAAAAATTATTTCCAATACATTTTTTTATTGACAATATTAAAAAAAAAATTGTAACCTAATAATTAGTTAAATAAACATGATTATAAAACCATGCTATAAAAAAAATTAAAAATTTAATTTATTAGTAAGACCAACAATCACGTACAGACTATATACAAGAAAATCATGAATGGATCTTAATATTGTTTCAATGCCAAATAATGTACAACAATTGAGAGGTGTAAGAATTTTAATGACAATTTTTCACATAACTAAATAATCAAGTTTAAAAATATGGAAACATAATTAAATAATCAAATTTAAAAATATGGAAAAAAAATATGGAAAGAGTAAATTTTGTTAATTATAATGTTTTATATTGTTTATCCTAAACAATATATAGTACATTTTATATCATTTTTTAAGGTTTATAAATATAAAATATAATAAAGAAAAGTCATATAGAGAAAGACATTATTTAAAAATCCTCTTTTTATTTTGACATTTCTAATGCATGGCTTTTGGTTAACTATCTCATAAGGTATAAGGTATAAGGTATTAACATAAAGTGTAAACACAAAACAAATTTCATCTTGATTCTTTATCACTTATAAAAACAAAGTTATATGATCTGTATTTAGGAGTGGAATGAACTGATTAACAAACTGAATACAATAAACACATAGATATGAAGAACAACACATATATTCAATGAACAATATCTTCTATTGAATAAATTAAATAGGATGAAACTGTAAAACTGCAGAACTGAAACACTTGCTCGAATGGTGGTAGTTATCTCTGAGAAGAGATGTGGCTTCTATGCGCATCCATCTAAGCAGAATGATTACAATGAGGCTCCAGAGGTCTTTTTTAAAATTAGTCATGAATTCTAAAACCCTAGACATTAAAAAACCTAACCCAAAGAGATGAAACGACAAAAGTTATGTGGGCCCCTATGGGTAAGTTGGTACCTCAACTTCACGGGGTCATAAATTTTGCATGGGACCTCCGTTTTAGGCGCATGATAGCTCGTTGGAAAGGTATTTTAGAGAGCTATGCATTGCACCATCAAACCGTGACTTTGACTACAATTTGATTGTGGTGATCCAAAAAACATTGTTTAAGGCCCCAAAACATACCTTAAAATACAACAAGATGTGCTGACATGAAAACTTACAAAATAAGCTAGTTGGATTAGGTGGTCAACCACCAGTATCCACTTGGAAGATGTGTAGGTCTTCATATAGCCTTGAAAGTGTAGAACCCACAATTACAAAGAAGTACACAAGAACGTGCTGAACTAAAAAATATCAAGAGGAGTCAGTTGGAATAGGTGGGTGGCCACCAATATCCCCCTAGATCAATCCTCCCCACTTAGGAAGAAATGGCTTCCATTGTGTTGATTTCCCCCATTAAGTGAGGAAACTTCTACTGAATTTGGCCCCAGCTGAGCTACTTTCCTTGGTGTAGGAGCTTCCCTGCCTTAACAACTCGATAAAGCTGGATCCGCTGCTGGTGAGTGCCCTTGACCTGTGTGTCCACTATTTGATTGGTGGATTCATGTTCCATGCAGTCATGGTTGAGATCTCTTGGTGTCAACTATTCTGTGATCTTTGAGGTGTCCGATAATGGTGGAAAATATGGCTGAAGGAGGTCCACATTGAACACTGGGTGCAATCCAAGGAAGGGTGGAGTGTTGAGCTCAAAAGAATTTCTACCCACAACCTTGGTGATAGTGTAAGGCCCATAGCGAAGTGGGCAGAGCTTCCTATGGGGCTTTGTAAGACGTTCTTTCTGCAAATGTAACCATACCTTGTCTCCAACCTAAAACTTGTGAGGTACCTTGTGTTGATCATGGCATTGCTAGTACTTAGCATTGGCTTTCTGCAAAATCTCATGGACCTATTGGCGGGTGTGCTAAATCCGCTCAATGAATTTGGTGGCTTTGTTGATCTCAAAATGAACATGGGAAGAGTCTTTCTGTGTGGTTGCAAGATGTACCCACACGCGTTTAAAGAAGAGCTTGGAAGTATCTTCCGCTATGATGCTTTCCTTTTAGGATGTGAGGATGGCCATATTCGAAAATCGATCAACGACCACAAATACACAATCATTTTCTTGATTGTGGACGGAAGGTCAGACATGGAATCCATCGAGATGGATTCCCAAGGCTTCTCAAGAGTAGGAAGAGGGGTGTATAAGCCTTGCTTCTTGATGGTTGGCTTGGAAATGGCACATGTAGTGAAATATTTCATATACTTGTTGACGTCCTGTCGAAGTTTTGGCCAATAAAAATGTTTTTGTAGAACGACCATAGTTTTATCTATGCCAAAATGTCCTGCCATTCGACTGTAGTGGGCTTCCCAAATCATCTTTGCATGCTCACTTTCATGAACAAAGAGATGGCCCAGATGGCATAAGAGTATGTCTTGGATGTGAAAATCAGTGACATTTGCGCCTATACCCAAGAGCTGATAGCTGGTGGCGAAGTTCGTATCTTGCTGATAACATTGGGGCCACTCATATGCCTCATGCCTACAGGAATGGAGCACAGTTGTGAGTGCAACCATGATAGGTCGACTGAGGTATTCAGTGACACGATTTGTGCTCCATGTCTTATACTGGATGTTGAGATGGAACTGTTGCAGGTAGGTGGACCACTTCTGATGGAAGTCGTTCTGTAACTTCCCCTGTGTCTGTATGAATTGCAGAGGCTTGTGATCAGTGTGGATGCCCATTACCTTTCCCAGAATGTAATTTTTCCATTGACAACAAGCTTGTACAATGGACTACATTTCCTTGTTATAGGTGGGGTATTTCAAGACAGTATCTAAGAGTGTCTCATTATGGTATTCCACCACATGATCGTGTTGAGTGAGAATTGTGCCTAAAGCATAGTCAAATGCATCCATCTCAATATTGAATAGTTGTTGCAGATCGAGCAAGGAGAGTAATAGAGTTGAGAACAAGCGATGCTTCAGATAATCAAATGCTCCTTGTTGTTCCTCCCCCCACACAAAAGTTTCCCTACGACTACCCTTGGTCACTTGGCTGAGGGCTCATGCAATATGGGAGAATCTCAACACGAAATGTCGATAGAAGTTATCCAGTCCCAAGAAGCTCTGAATCTTAGTTAGTGCGGTTGGGGCTGGCTAGTCACATATGACTTGGATCTTAGCTAGATCAACATCTACCCCATGCTCATCAACAATGTATCCCAAGTATTGGGCCCTATTCATGCCAAAGGAGAATTTTTCCAAGTTGGCATATAGCTTGTGCTGCCACAGAGTGCTCAAAACCTGTTGAATATGTTGCATGTGCTCCTCCTAAGTTCTGTTGAAGATGAGGATGGCATCCAAATATACCACCACAAAATAGTTGGTGAAGGGTCTCAATACATCATCCATCAACCTCATAAAAGTGGTTAGTTCATTTTTTATCCAAAGGTCATTACCATCCATTCGAAGAGACCTTCTTTAGATTTGAAGGTTGTATTCCATAAATCAGTTGGTTTGATGGGAACCTGGTGGTAGCTAGACTTTAGGTCAATCTTGCTAAAGAAATTTTCTCCCTTGAGTTGGTCAAGAAGATCATGAGTATTGGGAATTGGGTACCGGTTCCTAACTGTGATTTTTTTAATGGTCTGTAATCAATGAAGAGTCACTGGGTCCCATCCTTCTTTTGCACCAGTGTAACATCCCCCAGCCACCCTGGCCAGGGACATGCCACTTATTCAAAACCAACTCTTCTGAAACCAGATTGTAACATACCCATCCACCCAGGTTGGGTCATGCCACTTGAAACTATCATTATCTAATATACATATATATCTAATGAAAATTTAAACAGGCATAAACATTCTGCTTATACACAGATTCATGCGTAAGTGAAAATAAACACATACATGCAATATATACAGGCAATACTCATAACATTATAACACATGTACAATATACACAACATACAATTAACATAGAAATGGGTACTTATCTTTTTATGATAAGACCGCCAATTGCGTGCAAACCTTCCATGAACCTCCCAGCCTTAGACCGTGCTACTCCAAGCTATTAGCAGTGGGTCACCCTCGAGCTGAGACTAAATTACACCCAGGATAAAGGAAATCCTAGGCTAGGCTGAGACTACAGAAATTTGCACAATGAAATAGTAAGGATTCCCTCCAAGGAGCCTACTTATGCCCACCGCTCATAGACTCTCATTCCCCACATGCCTGCCCCACCCCGAGAATATACACGCTCATTGTTCCACAGTCCATCGACTGCTCCACTTCCCTTCCAGGGATTCAACAACAGGTTGGATTAGGAATTCTCAAAGCTCTGTAGCTGTTGTTGGACTCCCTCCAAGATAAATCACTTCCCCAACAATCTCTCTCACCTAGAGAGAGTTGATCACAGGCCTGACAACTTACTTCTTCAACCCATGGGCTTGAAAATCCACCTCTTCAAGCCTCAGGCCTGACAACTTATTTCTTTTGTTCAGCTCTTAAATCAACCAGGTAGCCACAGTAGTAAAATCTGGTAAGGAAAGGGATGACTCAAAAATTACATAGGTTCAAGGTGGCATGGGATTCAACAATGGCGAAAATTGGCTGACTACGTGCTTTCTTAGTGTGTGAGTGCATGCATGTAGGAATGGGAAGGATGGCGAGAATGGTCAGAATGGTGAGAGCAAACCCCCACCATGATGGAATTCCCCACATAAATTTGCATGCGTCCTCGATGACACTTGGCTCTCTAGGAGCTCGTTCCTCTCCACTTGGAGTTCGTTCCTCTCCATAAAGGAACTTAGGATAACAGGTTATGTCCAACCTTAGTCTTTTAGGAATATATTATAATATTCCCTTGGGTGCCCTCAAGCTTAGCCCCTTTTTCATATCCTCTCAACCCCCTTTACTTTCCCTTCCTAGTGGAGCTTAGTCCCCCATAACTCTTTCTTAGTGGTTGTTCTACACACAACAATGTATTTCTATTAATAATCTGCATAATTACATATAAAAAAATAATCTCTCTGGCCTTAACATCTAGGCTCTCTAGCCTAATAAGCATATAAGCCTCCCAACTTATAAATACTTGTCTCACCAGCCTATAAACTTCATTAAACATCATTACAATTCATTAGGGGATTGGCCTTGGGGTATTACAACCAGTACAATCGGGGTGCCACAAGGGGAGGAGCTGGTCTAATGTGCCCCCTTTGAATAAGCTCTTGGATCTGATGCTTGATTTCGTCATTTTCCATTAGCAAGCGACGATAGACTAGTCCTTTAATCGGAGGTGAAACACGGGTGAAATCAATTGGATGCTTGACTTGGAAGTGCATCGGTACCCCGGTGGGTGAGGAGAAGATGTCTATGTACTCTTCCATGATACCGTTTACTTGATTCTTCTGCAAAGAGAGGTTCTGTGTAGAGGCCACGAATGTGGCGGCGACCTTATGCTTACTGTGAGAATGGATCACAAAGAAGATGAACTTCCTGGTTTGCAAAATGACCTTACTACATTACTTAGCAGAGATTAAAGAAATAGCGGTAGGCGACGCTACCTCTAGTATCCTGTACAATTATCTAACCAAAGTAATAATAAGACTGCAGGTTCTAGACTCATACACAACATGACGCTTCCACAAATATGGTTCTCCTAAAAGAACATCACAAAATTCAAGGGGAGAAATATCACACAATACCTCGTCTTTGAAAGGATTTATGTCATAGGGTAGACGACACTGTTGGTTAACATGAAGATCTCTTCCTTGGAGAAGCCAACCTATGGTGTAGGGCTGCGGGTCCAGTGTCGTCGGTAGGTCCAGCTTCTTGATGACCTCTGCTAAGATTAGGTTCTTATAACTATCGCTATCGAAAATGAAATGAAACGGAGCCCCCTTTACCCACATATGTGAGTGAAAGAGATGATCCCCTTCCTCTGGTTCTTCTGGTTTGCTTGGATGGAATTTGGTGGTAGCGATAGTGGCACTGGGTTCAACATCAATAATCCACTTCCCTCCTTATGGATTTGATTTAGAGTCGGAATTGTCCTCTGACTCGGAAGCCTTCAACTCAACCATGAGTGACTTCTTAGAAAGACATTCTTCAGTGTTGTGCCAAGGGATTTTATGGCATTCACATCGTTTTCCCATGTCCTTCTTCATCTTCTCATTGCCCTTATTGTGTTATGGCTTGGACTGGTTGTCCTGAGAGTGTCCATATTTTCCCTACTTCGACTGTGAGGAGTTTGCAGATCCAAAATCTCTCCTCTTCTGCTTAAATTTCTGCTCGATCTTGACAACATATCTATAAGCTGTACCCAATGAGGCGATGTCCAGAAACTCCATTTCTGTTTGAATGTATCTATGCAAACCACCACGGTATTTGAGAACTAGATGTGGCTCAGAGTCTTTGATACCCAATTGCGTGCGTAGGGTATGGAAAATATTGGTGAAATCTTGTATTATCTGGTCCCTTTCCTGATGCAGGGTGGTCCATCTGGTGTACTGGTCCTCGTAGCTTCCAACAGGGTAGTAATGTTCTTTAATGAAATCCTGGAAGGAATCCCATCTAGGGGAAACCACAAATATTGCATATTCCTCTATGGAACTTTGCTCAGAGTACGTATCCTGCCAGTCCTTAACATGGGGGATGGCCTTGAGGAGTGAAAAATTAATATTTTCCCTATCGAAAAAATTGTGGACCAAAAACTACCCTTCGAGTAGATTCACCCATTTATCTACAACATCCACATCTATCAGTCCTTCAAATAATGGAATATCAAAAATTTCCTATACCTTGAAGGGGGTTGCATGGCCACTTGATGAATATGCAACTCTTGTGGGAAACCACCGAAGGATCTACGCAAATTTGCCCATCATTTCGTTCCCTTTTCACACAAGGTCTTCCTCTAGCAACATTTTAAAAGGATATCTTGCTGCATCATATTTATTTTCATCCCCCATGGGTTGATTTCGGTCTCGACATGACCGATCTTACAAAGGCTCGACTAGCTCGAGTCCCAACTTCTTGTACCTAGATCTTGTCAGGGACATGCACAAAGAAAAATAAATGAAGAGCTTACCACTCTGATACAACTGATCCGGATTTAGGAGTGGAATGAAATGATTAATAGACTGAACACAATAAACACAGAGATATTAAGAACAAAATAGATATCCAGTGAACAATATCTTCTATTGAATAAATGAAATAGGATGAAACTGTAAAACTGCGGAACTAAAACACTTGCTCGAATGGTGGTAGTTGTCTCTGAGAAGAGATGTGGCTTTTGCGTGCATCCATATGAGTAGAATGATTACAATGAGGCTCAATAGGCCTTTTAACATTACTCATGAATTCCAAAACCCTAGACATCCAAAAACCTAACCCTAGGATATGAAACGCCAAAAGTTATGTGGGCCCCTATGGGTAAGTTGGTACCTCAACTTCCCAGGGTCATGCATTTTTCATATGACCTTGGTTTTAGGCCCATGGTAGGTTGTTGGAAAGGTATTTTCGAGAACTACACATTACATCCTCAAACTTTGATTTCATCTACAGTTTGACTATGGCGAGCCAAAAAAGCATTGTTTAAGGCCCCAAAATGGCCCTGGAAGTACAACAAGATGTGTTGACATGAAAACATACAAAATAATCCAGTTTGATTAGGTGGGAGGCCACCAATATCAACCTGGAAGATGTGTAGGGCTTCAGATAGCCCCAGAAGTGTAGAACCCACAATTACAAAGAAGTACAGAAGAATGTGCCGAACTAAAAACTGTCAAGAGGATCCAGTTGGAATAGGTGGGTGGCCACCGATATCCACCTGGATCATTACAACACTTATATTAAAAATATTTGGAATTGATTATCTAATCCTTAAAGGAGAATATTAACACCTTACCTAGTGGGGAGACACCATATTTAGAATAGTGGCCTTCCTTGGGGAAATGCATGAAAGATAGTCAATATATCACTTAATTATAATTAATTCATTTTAAATTAATTTGAGGTTATGTCTAAAGTTATTTAATTATGTCACTTTGTTGAAGAAAAGTAGGCTAAATAAAATAAACTATATCATCTCATTAGATTGAATGATGTATATTAATCTAGAGGAACCTAGATTAATGTATGCTTATATTGCCTATTGGCAAGGGATAGACTACAAAGGCCTTTCCCAATGATATAGTTTTCTAAGGAAGTGGGAAATTACAGACCCTCATGCTAAATGAACATTGGTCATATAAGAGCATTGATAGATGGTAAGGACTTCGAAAACAAAATGGTAATATAAACATATGGGCATGAGAAATAAAACATCCCTTGATTAGAGCTTAAGTGGATATTGATCTAGGAAATGACCATAAACCCTAATAGGATGACATTACCAATTATGATGGAAACATGAGGGAGAGTAATGATAAGGAGGTATGTGGGACAACAAATACTAAATCATTCTAATGGTGTGAGTGGGATTCAATGACCAATGTGGCTAATCAAAGACATAAGTGGATGACATAGTATAGATTCCCTAATCAGCTGAAATGTTGACAACTACCTGAACTCATGAACAGGTGACTCATGGTTAAAACTTGGTGACCATAGAAAGAGTTCAATTTATTTCCCACCTTAGTCTCTTTTGATGTTTTTTTTACCTTTTTAATGTTTTGGTGTTGTCTTAAAATAATGAAAAGAATTACTATAATACAAAAGAATTGTTCACATTGCAAGAAAATGGGTTCCCAGACATGAAAGGGAAGATATGGTTGAAATAAATAAAGACAAAAAATGGGTATAAACTAATGAACATCAAAGTTCATGTCTCCCCTTTGACGACAATGGATTCCATGTGTGTAGTTGGAAAATACCAAAATAAAAAATAAAAAAATGGAAACAAGCAACAACAAATTATTTTCTAAAGAAAATATCTAAGAGAAATGATGGGAGCCCATTTGAGAATGGCTTGGGAGAGATCATATAAGAGAATGTGGTTCACAATGCAAACTCAATATAGAAGGGCTCATAATACTCTCAATAATTGAATCTTAATATGAGTTCCAAATGGAAAGGTGGTGCTAATCCAAGGCAACCCATTGTAGAAAGGTTATGTTGTTGGATGCATGTAAAGCTGAAGAAATAAAACATGGGCTAACACACCAACATATAGTGAGGTTGATCCTATGGGAAATTGAAGCCTAGAAAAAGGTTCAGACAAAAATATACAAAGGGAAATCCTTATCCTATATGTTGGTTAGGGAATATAATTTATTGAGTGATGATGATCATGAGAACAATCCAACAATACCATAAAATCTAGTATGAGGTCCTGCATCCATGAAACAAAATATGGAAAATCATGTAAAATGATCAATAGGGTATAAAATTCATGAGAACCTTAAATTGTTAAATAACATTTAGTATGGTAGAAAAATCAGGGTTTTCTAAGATGGAACATTGGTCCAAGATATTCACCTTTGGTGCAAAATATGGCATTGGTAGGGAGGAATCAAACTTGACATTACTAGAGTAAATGGATTCTAAGAGTGACACTGTAATATGCCAGATCTAAAAAGTATACAAAACATAAATAAAATGCTAGAAATGGCAGATGAACAACAAAATAACCATAATAACACCACAATAATACTAAAATGATAACATAATATCACCAGAAACAACAGTTCGATTACTGAGAGCAATGTTCACTTGCCTCTTCGAGGGGGAAACCTCCAGTCGATCAGAGCTCTATTACAATAATATCCAAGCTAGGGTTCTCATACCCCCGACTCCTATTTATACTAAATATGTCTATCAAGAGAACCATCTAGAGGAAGATCCTTCTAGAAGCAGAAGCTTCTATTAGGTCTTCTTACATTTGAATTATTCTACTTTATTGCAAGGCCTTATTAATATTGACCTTTATTACATCATAATACATTGTTCTACCTATGTGAGGGGTCAGGTCCCTAACATGTCCCCACCCTTAAAAACAACCTTGTCCTCAAGGCTTGAGATGTGGAAATTGTTGTAGAATGGTAGCTAGTTCCCAAGTGGCATCTGCTGAATTGTATCTTTCCACTGGACCAACACTTCCTTTATGGTTCACTGATGCAGGCGATGCTCGAACTGGTCCAAAACTGCTTGTGGATTTAGCCAAATGGAGCCTTCTTCATCCAACTTGGGAAGGTTGATTTGATTCTGGCACTTAGTTCCAATCACCTTCTTTAAGCATGAAACATGAAAAATAGGAACTAGCTTAGAATGAATGGGCAAAGCTAACTAATAGGCCGCCTGTCCCACATGCTTGAGAATTGTATAAGGACCATAAAATTTGGGCACCAACTTCTGATAATGGTCGGCCTTGAGGGAAGTTTGCTTGTAAGGTTGCAGTCGAAGAAACACTTGATCCCCTTTTGAAAATTGACATTCAGAGCGACCTTGATCTACTTGTTGCTTTATGTGATTCTGGGCCATGACCAAATTATCTTTGAGGGTACAAAGAATATCCTCTCGAACTTTAAGTGTTTGGTCAACCACTTGGACCTTCAAGACACCTGGTAAATATGAGAGAAATGACGATGGATTTTGTTCATATACCGCTTCAAAAGGAGTCATGCGGGTAGTTGTATGGTATGAAGTGTTGTACTACCATTTAGTTAGGGGTAACCATTGAGCCCACTGATTTTTCTTTTTCGATGCAAAAGACCTCAAATATATTTCCAAACACTTGTTGACAACTTTAGTTTGACCATCCGTCTGAGGATGATAATTTGTGCTGAGATGCAATTGGGTGCCTTGTATCTTGAATAGTTCTTTCCAAACATTGCTGGTGAAATTTGGGTCGCGATAAAAAACAATAGAATGCGACATTCCATGAAGCTTGAAGACCTGATCCATGAAAAGTTGAGCCATTGTGGATGCTGTAAATGGGTGTTGAAGAGCACATAAATGAGCATACTTGGAAAGACGATTAACTACCACCATGATGACTGATTTATTGCCTGATTTAGGTAAGCGTGTAATAAAATCATTAGAGATATCCCTCCAAATAGCAGGTGGAATCGAAAGTGGTTGTAGCGTGCCAGGAGATTTGACTATTTCACCATTGTTGCATTGACACACATCACATTTGGCCAAAAAATTACGAATGTCTTGTTTCATACCATCCCAGAAAAAAGAACGTTTGACCTTGTCGTAGGTTTTGGTAAACCCGGAGTGCCTAGCTGTGGGTGTAGCATGAAGCTTAGAAAGCACCATGGATTTAAGTTTTGACTATTTACTTGAATACAAATTGCCTTTGTATCGAATCGCATCATGGAGCCAAGACTACCCTTAGGAAACTAGAGAATTGGACTGCAATTGTTGTATCAGATGTGGAATTTTAGGATCATGTAGCCATTCCTGGAGAACAACTTGGAGCCAATCTGGTAGAATGAAGGAGAGGGAAAAAAGGGAGCCTTCATCTTCATATTTTTGAGAAAGTGCATCCACAACCACATAAAGACTATCTTTCTTTTAAATGATCTCATAATCATATCCAAAGAGCTTAGTCACCCATTTTTGTTGCTCTGGGGAGTAAATGCATTGTTCTAGAAAATACTTGACGCTTTGATGATCTATCTTAATTTGGAAGTGTTTCCCCAATAGGTAAGGGTGCCAAAAATCAATGGCATGCAGAATAGCCAACATTTCCTTTTCATAGATTGATTTTATCAAATTTCGTTCAGACAGTTGTTTTCTAGTAAAGGCAAAAGGCTGACCCTCTTACATAAGGACATCACCAATACCTTTCCCTGAAGAATCACATTCCAGGACAAAGGTCTTTGTGAAATCAGGGAGGGCCAAGACTGGAGTGGTAAACATGGCCATCTTCAAGGTTTGAAAAGCCTGAGTAGCTGCTCGAGTCCAAGTGAAAGAATTGTTTTTAAGGAGTTCGGTGAGAGGTTCCACAATCTTTCCATAATTATTAACAAACTTGCCAAAACAACCTATTAAGCCTAGAAATCCTCACAAGATTTTGAGAGTCTTTGGGTGATGCCAGTATTTCATAGCTTCAATATTTTTAGGATCCACCCTAACGTCATTCTTGCCAGCAAGATGACCCAAGTACTCGACATCTGGGGTGCCAAAAACACATTTAGATTGTTTCAGGAAAAGTTGGTGCTGAGAGAGTATATGGAGAACACGGTCCACATGAGCAAGATGGTCTGTCCAGGTTTTGCTATAGATGAGGATATCATCAAATAAAACTAAGACAAAATGACAGAGAAGAGGGCGAAAGACATGATTCATGAGGCTTTGGAAGGTGGAGGGGGCATTACACAAGCCAAAGGGCATGAAGAAAAACTCATAGTGGCCCTCATGAGTTATAAAGGCCATCTTAGGAATGTGTGCCTCTTTCATACGGATCTGGTGGTAGCCAGAACAAAGATCAAGTTTAGTAAAGACCTGGGTGCCACTAAATTCATCCAAGAGGTCATCAATGACAAGAATGGGAAATTTTTATTTAATGGTGAGTTTGTTGAGGGTGCGAAAGTCAGGACACATGCACCAATAACCTTATTAAGTTAGGAGAATGACCACATGAGAAGAGTAGGGGCTCGTACTAGGATGGATAATGCCTACGTTAAGCAGTTCTTGAACCATTTTCTCAATTTCATTTTTTTGGGAAAAGGGGTGATGATAAGGATGAATATTGGGAGGAAGGCTTCCTGGTATAATGGGAATGGAATGATCATGAACACCACAAGAAGGTGGGAGTCCCTGGGGAGTGGAAAAGACCACTTGATATTTAGAGAGGATGGATTGGAGGTCTTGTGGCACAGAGGGTGTCTCAGTTCCCTGTATGGCATAAAGCTGGGCAATAACGCCAGAATGAACTTTTTTGAGCAGCTTTTCCATGTGATGGGAACTAATAATATTAGGTGAATCGACGGTAATGCCTTTGAACTTATATTTTTTTCCCTCCTGTTCGAATTGCATGGTTATTTCCTTGAAATCCATGAGAATGGGACACAAAGTCCTTAACCAGTCTGCACCCAACAAAATGTCACAATTGCCAATGTCGATAGAAAACATATGAGATTTTAGGTGGTAGTCACTAATTTGGAGACACACATTTTCACAACGCCCTCCACAATTCATGGAGCCACCATTGGCAATCATGATTTGGAAATTATTGACTGTATGGATATAGAAATGAGTTTCTTGGGCAATACGACGATGAATAAAATTATGGGTGCTTCCACTATCAACAAGGATGATGACCTTCCTATGCTTGATGTAACCAATTATCTTGAGGGTTTGGGGAGTAGAGAAGCCAGTGAGAGAGTTTAGGGAAATGACCGGTTCTTCTTCGGGAGGGTCTGAGGGAGGGGTTATGTCTGTGGGTTCAGGTGACTCAGACACAAGGGGAGTTTCAATATCCTCTTTCGAAACATCCTCTGAGATGGCCATAAAAAGATTTTGTTCCTTACACTTGTGGCCCAGAAAATATTTGTCATCACAATTGTAACAAAGGCCTTTGAGTTAGCGTTCAGCCATTTACTGGAAGGAGGAGTGGGATTTACTAGTTTAGTGCGAGGAATAAATGAGGGTTTCTGATTTTGAGAAGAGACAACTTGTTGTGCTTCCTTAGCTTGTTTAGTAGCCTCCACCCAACTTGGCTGAGCCATGAGGACATGGGCACGAATCTCATCCTTGAGGCCACTGATAAAACATTCTCGGAAAAAAGCATCAGAGATTCCCTTTGTACAAAAAGCCAATCACTCAAAAGCAGCTATAAAGTCTACCACTGTGCTAGATTGTTTCAATTTTTTCAAACGGACTAAATGGTTGGTGTCGGTGTCAAAGCACTCATAAAGCTCTTCCATAAAGTGTGTTCAAGCAACATACCCTTGACGAGAAGTTTTTCTCCATTGCCACCATTGCCAACGTTCTTGATCTAGACGGAGAACACCATACTGGAGTTTGGCCAAGTCATCTTTAATGTCGTACAAAGAGAAATAATGTTCCATTTGAGTTACCCAACCAGTGGGATCCGAGCCATCAAATTTGGTCACATCCACCCGCGAAAGGCGTAGGTCACGCTGATAGTGATGGGGATGAAAATTATGGGAATGAGAGGAAGTTTCAGCTTTGGTATGCAAAGGTGGGTCAGATAAAGAGGTATCTACAAGGATATGTAGTTTGGTGCAGATCATCGAAATGACAGATTCAAGTTGGGTAGTCATGTCTTGTTTGAGTTCCTCGATTGAGGCGGCTATGGAGGACTACATGTTTGTATTGATTGTGGAAGTATTGGCACTGAGATTATTCACTTCTTGTTGGGTCTTTGTGAAATTATATTGCAAGGTATTGAAGTGAGCTTCCAAGTCTTGGCTACGGGGATGGGCCATGATGACGAGGGAACCAAAAAGGGGTGTGTGGGGTCAAAATCTTTTTCTGAAAAATGATAGGTATGAATGTGATAAGGGTGAAGAGATAAATCCAATGGAATAAGTCTCAAATAATGGTGCAAAAATTTCCAGACTTCTGAAATGATAACATAATAACACCACAAAGAGCACTTTGATTACTGAGAGAAATGTTCACTTGCCTCTTCGAGGGTGCAACCTCCAGTCGAGCAGAGCTCTATTACAATAATATCCAAGCTAGGGTTCTCATACCCTCAACTCCTATTTATACTAAATATGTCTATCAAGAGAACCATCTAGACGAAGATCCTTCTAGAAGCATAAGCTTCTATTAGGTCTTCTTACATTCTACTTATTCTACTTTATTGCAAGGCATTATTAATATTGACCTTTATTACATCAGAATACATTGTTCTACCTACGTGAGGGGTTAGGTCCCTAACAGACACTATGTGTTAGTGGAGTAGTTAGGATCAAAATATAATTTGATGGGAGAACCAATGTGGAGATGTTCCCAAGGACTATCTAAATGTTAAGAACCAAATATCAATATGGCATAGAAAAACCTCAAAATAAGTACTCAATGCCTTGAAAAAGAGATAATTTCAAATAATAAGCCTCTTCAAGGGGGCAACCTCCTTTTACCCCACATAAATGTTCAAGTACAAGATGACTCCAAATGAAAATGTCTCCTTGGTATATATAGGAGACTAGGACGTATAATTACAACTAATGGAATAAAGACGACATAAATAAAATAACATTACTAATGTAATATGACCCAATTAAGGGGTAATGAGCCAATATTAGGGCTTAACATGCCCCTCCCCTTGAGACAAGTGTTGTCTGCTTGAGTAACTCTGGATGCTTCTGTATAAAAGACTC
>JASDQU010171531.1:10330-21074 GCA_032191745.1 Picea mariana
ATGGTAATTGTTTTATATTCAATTTTTATCTTCTTTTGAACTCTATATTATCACTAATTATATTTCTCAATTTTCCTTGCAGGACTTTAGACATTCCGGGTCTCCGGATCCAGGACAACGCCTTGCACGGAAAAGGTATTCGGGTTTTGAATTCTAGTGTTAGTTGAAGGTTTGGTCATGGTTTTCAAATGGTACTGGATCCTTACCCAGGGTACTCTATTTTCAATAAATTGGATCCCACACCCCTGGATACATAGATCATTTATTTTCCTATTGTAATAAAACACACAAATTTCTTTAAATCTCAAACGAATTACTTCTATAAAAATTGTATCTTTTGTAATAATTATTGCATAACAATTTGAGCTTCGTTTAGTTTTACTTTGGCAAGGATGAACTGTAAAATTATTTATTCTTTTGGAACCGTCTTATCAAAGGAAGATTACTTGAAAATCGTGAGGCCCAAGTATCTAAAATGTTCCTATGCATGGGTGTTAAGTTGTTTAATTGACACTAAAATTCTGTACGAGAAACAACACATGCATATATGTATTTCTATTCTTGTACTCGTTCTGGATTTCACTTTGGTATTTGTAAGATCTAATGTATATTTATATATCTATGCGTACTTAAATCTACAACAATATATGTATACATATGTGTTTATATCCTCTAATTGCTTCCAACATTATATTTGGAGTTTTCACAGTCCAATATTCCTCAAAAATGAATATCAATATGTATATATTCACATGTCTGGTAGTGGTTATAATAACACAAAATAATTCTATTTTATTTAGATTACAGGTACACCCCATGTACCTACAACAACTAATACATAGTAGCTTTCATAACTTTACTCATTAATTAAAATCAAATTGTACCTAGAAAAGTTAATACACAATAGCTTTCTTACTTTATTCATTAACTAAAGTCAAAATTCAAAGGCTCATTCTACAATCCATTTCATTATACTTAGCCATTTAACCAATAAAAAAAATCGATATGGAATGAGTATAAGTACATATATGAATCAGGTGCCGGGACAATAAATGGAACATACAAGTTCCAGCCAACCATAGAATAGAACAACCAATCTACTTGCTCCATTCACCCCCTAGCTTGACCATGAGTCCATGAGGGCGAACTACAAAACTCCTCCTTAGCTATAGTCCTCTTTTAGATCAAGAAATTATCCTTGCCTTACACTCAGAAAGAAGTGCTCATAACAACAAGTGATATTATTTCCCCAACATAATAGGCAACATCTTACCTCTTCCCATATGTTATATATCCAAAAACATCTTGTGCCTAGGTCTTTTCCCCTTGGGAATTTTTGCATCTTTACAAATCCCTGATTTTCAGGGGCTTCCAATGGCCAAATTCTAGATTTTCCACTTGTAAAACTCAGCCCCGAGGTAGTTCAATCATGTTCCCCACTCATGGAGTCATGATCAACTGATTTCAACATGGCTGTACCATTTGTCTCTCAGCAATAAATATAAAAAATATTTGTTTCTTACAAGTGTAATAGTCTATGGAAAGATTATGAATCATATAAGACAACCATGGCTTTATTTTTTTCTTATGGGTACTTGAATATGCACATGAAGAGAAATAAGGAACCTGTAACAGATATGGATAAATTGGTAAAAAGAGTCAAAACTTCTATGGACCATAAATTTTAGCTTAGATCTTATATTTGAGCAAACAAATCGTTGTTGTAAATGTATTGAGGATGGGAAGACATATGTCCACCCAAAATTTTGAATTCGGTGCCAAAATTTCTTAGAAAGTAATAAAATATAGTTCTTACGTAGTAAAAGAGTGGAAACTGCAACTTATAAATATTGTAACTTTTCGCTCAAAATTCAAAATGAAGCATGGGTACATCCATTGGAGAGATATTTTGGAGGATAATATATTTAAGTCATAATATTTTGATTTGGTGCATTGTATTCTCATACATTGATGTGAATAATAACATGTAATCTAGTTAATAAATATTTTCCAATATGCTTAATTCTAATAAAAAATATTGCATGTACATTCTTAGAGAATTATAGATACATAAAATAAGATTTTAGTTCCTACATGAGAACTAGAGATATGGAGGATTATCATGGGTCTTAAATTCATGAAGAATAAATTATAGGTCTACATGTTAGTATGGGTAATGTTGAGACTGAGTGTAATGGAATAAGAAATAGGAAAGATCATGTAACTATGAGAAGATTGCAAATAGAAGTGAATAGATATAGAGATAATGATGAAAGGATCATGAAAATTGTTGGACCTCGACCAAGTTTTGGAGAAATTTGGTCGTGTTTGACCATTTTTTGGACTTCGACAGGATGGTCGAAGACAGAGCACCTAGGAAAAGCAGAGATCATAGGATCTCGCCCCCGTTTGTGGGATTTTTGGGGATTAAGGTTTATGTAACGGGTATGGGATGTTAGCCCATGGGTTTACCCATGTTTAGGCCCCAATTTTAATGTATAAATAGACATCTAGGAGATGTAAGAAATAAGAGACCTAGTAGAATCGACTTAGTGCAGATCTAGAGGCTTTGTGCATACTATGTGTTAAGACTTGCAAAGTCAAGTGCAAGTGATTGTAAGAATCTTGTGCGTAGACTGTGTAAGAAGGATTTGTGTTGTAACCTAACTCGGGGAAGGAGGATCTGGCGAGGTGCACGCAGATCTCCTTTCCTATGCGGAGTTGGTTTTGTGGCTCTATGCATGTAAGAAGATTGGAAGAAGATAATAAAGAAGAAGAAGAGTTGGTGGATGTAGCCCCACATTGGGGTGAACCACATACATCCTGTGTTGTCATTGCTTTGTGCTATTGATGTGATTTATGCTTAGTGATGAATCTTTATGTATGTTACATGCATATGATGTAGTAGCCTAGTGCTTAGTGATATGAATGAATGCTAGATATGATCTATTTCTATGTGCTAAGAGCTTGGATGTGTTAGATCTTGTTGAATACTACGTTGTTCTGTAATTAGGGTTTGAAAATGAAATGTGAATAAGGGTAAAATCTGATGAATGCTAACTGCTAAGTGCTCTATTAAGTATTGTGATGATATATCTATGTCCCAACTAGGTTGTAGACACTTGAGTCCTACAACCCCCCTGCCTCTACCTCGGGTGAGACTTCATCTTCTTCGAAGGTGGTTCCAAAAGGGTCGTTCGTTAGGGTTTTGTTGGTGCATTATTGAAGCGTTGAACCCCAGGTCTACCCCTGTGCCAACAAATGGTTTCATTGCTGGGACCTGAAACTGTAATTGCTGGGAACTAAAGAAAAGAGAAAGATGTGTGCGTAGATCTGTTGCTCTAGTGCACAATACTCTACTTGACTTGTGAATCTCTATGTTAAGAAGATAAATCTGATCTGAAGAAAAGAGGTAAGATCTTAAATATTTGTGCTCTGATAAAGGTAAGATAAGTGAAAATTTTTGTTTTGAAAGAATGGATCTAGGTATGCTTGATAGATTTTATTCTAGTTTGAAAACTAAGGCACACCTAGAAGAAAGAAGATATGATATGAATAGATCTTATAGAAATAGTGAAAGATATATTATCCCTATACATAGAAAGAATTGTTGGACTAAGAAGTGGATGCAGTATCCTAGAAATAATTTTTTGTAGGTATATCATTGTGATCCGAGTGCACAGTACAGGAAAGGTGGGGGATCATTTAAGAGAAAGAGAGGATTGACATTATGTTATAATTAAAGAAGACCGGGACATCTTGCTAAGGAATGACTTGGTAGAGGTCTTATTTGTATTTTTTGTAAATCCATTGATCATGAAGTTTTAGATTTATCTATAATGATTTCTAAAGTCGCGAAGATGAACATGAGACAAGAAAACCATAAGGAAGGTCAAGAGACTAAGAATATGCCAAAGAACTAGAAATAATCCGAGGCTTTATTATTGCAGATGAAAGAAACATTGAATGATCACAGAGACATCATTTTATTAGAGATCTTAAAAGAGAAAGAGAGCATAGAAACAAGAATAGGAGACTTTGACATAGACTGTGTATTGGATGCAGAAATACAGGTGAACGTTATGCCAAAAAGTACTTGGGAAATTTTGGGAAAGCCTACGATGATTCCTTCATTGGGAGGAATAGGATTGTTTAAAGGAAAGATGATAAACCTATGTGGAAGACTTACTCATGTACCTATGAGTGCTCATGGAACATCGACATAAGAAGGATTCAAGGTCATTAAGTTTGTTGAGAACAATGCCCCTTTTGCACTTTTGTTACAAAGGAATTGGATTGAGAGAGATCAGATTTGAAGGAGAGAAGAAGAGGAAGCTATAGAACAGAAAAAACAAGAATTACGGGATTTCATGGCTAAAAGAATAACGCGCTTAATAGAAGAACAAGAGGACAAGTCGAAGCAACTGAGGGCCAGAGACTTAGCTAGTGAAGTTGAAAGAAAACAAGAAGGCTTAAAGAACCTATCCATGCAGGAGAGTACAACACCTACTCTAGAATCAGTAAAAGAAAGAAGTATTACCCTCAAACCCTGTGAAATATCCTCAATAGTGCAAATATTCTATAGTAAGAGCAGATAAAAACAAGATTGGAAAGAGGAATCCAAATACGCAGATCGCAGGGAATATAGCAAGAAATCTCAGTAAGAATAAAACAAAGATAGAAAAATTGTAGGAGGTTCCAAAGAGGACTTCACGGAAGGAAGGTTTGAAGAAATTGAACCTCGTCAGAAGAGAAAAACAAAATCGACTGGCTCTTCACCATAGCAAAGAAATATGACCATTGGAGGCGTCCCGACCATTAGAATGATGCTCCAGAAAGGATAGAAACATAGTTATTGCCGCAACATTTTCCATTGGACCATTGGGACCACTCCATAACAGATGGAAATGTATTGATTAAGGCATTCCTGCCCATTGGAGGAGTCTATTACGAAATTACCTATATAACCCATCGAATGTCTTGTAGGGGACACTTTTGCAAATTGTGATTATCCGAGCCCACAAAGAACTAATTTCTTTCACACAATGCTTATTGAGACCTCGCCACCCGTTCTGATTACCTTGAGTATTTGTCCACCTATCCAAGACATTTGATCACAAACGTTCATGTTGAGTGACCTTGGCGTGATAGAGAAATATGTCGAAGAGGTTTTGATATACCTTATGGATGAGAAGGTCATGTCTCCAGGAGCATAGCTAGAACAATTAGTCATATCGGTGGAATGATGCTTGGAAGGACTGGTCACAGAGAAAGTCATCCAGGAGTTCACTGAGCACGAGACTCTTGTGAAGCAACAAGTTGAGGCAGCTCACTCCAAGATCGAGGCCTTCGAAGTAGAGTTTCCCAGGTCACAGTAACTCGGGACGAGTCATAGGTGAGTGTTAGGGGCCTATTGGCCCTCAACCAAATTTTGGAGAACCTTGGTCTTGTTTGACTATTTTTGGGACTTCGACTGGCTCGTCAAAGATGGAGTGCCCAGGCAAAGCGAAGATCGTGGGAACTCACCCCCTTTTGTGGGATTTTAGGGGATTAGGGTTTATGTAACGAGTATGGGATGTCGCTCCATGGGTTTACCCATGTTTAGGCCCCATTTGTAATGTATAAATATATATTTAGGTGATGTAATAAATAAGAGACTTAGTAGAATTGGCTTAGTGCAGATCTAGAGGCTTTGTGCATACTATGTGTTAAGACTTGTAGAGCTATGTGCAAGTGATTATAAGAAGCTTGTATGCAGACTGTGTAAGAAGTATTTGTGTTTTAACCTAACTCGGGGAAGGAGGATTTGGCGAGGTGCGCACATATCTACTATCCTATGCAGAGTTGGTTTTGTGTCTTTGTGCATCTAAGAATATTGGAAGAAGATAATAAAGAAGAAGAAGAGTTGGTGGACGTAGCCCCACACTCGGGTGAACCACTTACATCCTATGTTGTCATTGATTTGTGATATTGATGTGATTTATGCTTAGTGCTGAATATTTATGTATGTCAGATGCATCTAATGTAGTAGCATAGTGCTTAGTGATATGAATGAATGCTATATCTCATCTATTTCTATGTGCTAAGAGCTTGGATGTGTTAGATCTTTTTGAATACTGTGATGTTCTGTAATTAGGGTTTGAATCTGTGATGTGAATAAGGGTAAAATCTAATGAATGTTAACTGCTAAGTGCTCTGTTAAGTATTGTGATCACAGATCTGTGTCCTAGCTAGGTTGTAGACACTTGAGTCCTACAACCCCCCCTCCCCTACCTCTAGTGAGACTTCATTTGTTTCACAGGTGTTACCGAAAGGGTCGGTAGTTAGGGTTTTCTTGGTGTGTTTTTGAAGTGTTGAAACTTGGTTCTACCCCTGTGCCAAAAAAAAATGAGGAGGAAATACTAAAAAACTTAAATATGTTGTAGAATCAAGTCAACAAAGATTCAGGCACAAAGCATGAAGCTAGTTTTAGGAAAGTAGAAAAATATAGACCTCATTATAGAATATATGATCATGAAGGATCTAGAAGATCAAGAAGTGTAAGTAGGCATCAAAAAGTTCATTCCCTAGGGAAATAAACCAGAAGAGGATATGAAAATTCGAGGTCAACAAGTATCCCAAGTATGTCTCCTTTCACACATAAGATAGGAGACATGGGTCAGATAGCTTCCAAGGGGAGATGAGGAAAATTAATCCAGCATCATTTGATGGAAAAAATAAGAAAGGAGAAAATGTAGAAGCATGGCTTCTCGAAATGAGGAAATATTTCCAATTACATGGTTACCCATTGAATGTAGAAGACAAAATTGCAATCTACCACCTTCAAGGAATGGCATATATCTGGTGGGATCAGTTGAAGCAAGTTAAGAGCCTTGATGAGAAAAGAATCTCTTGGAATTAGTTCAATAAATATTTTCAACAACAATACAAGTTTGTCAGAGAAATATTATGACAAGAATATGAAAGATCTCTTTGAAATCGATATTTGGAACATGACTATGGATGAATATGAGAGACATGTATTGGAACTTCTTATTTATGTGATCTTCATCAAAGATGAGAATGTCAAAATTAGTAGGTTCATAGGTGGACTACCATCCTTCTACAAAGATAATATTCATTTTGATGAGCCCCATAATTTTGAAGAATCCTTAAGGAATTCCAAGTATTTGTATGATAATAATAGAGGAAATCCAAATTTCCAAAGGGTTTGGGATGACAAGAAAAAAGGAAATATGGATCAAAGAAATAAAGTATTCAAGCCACCTTTCATAAGTAATAGTTATCAAGAACATTAGTAAGGGCAGTTATCCAAGTGGATATTGGTGGCCACCCACCTATTCCAACTGGGTCCTCTTGTAAGTTTTTAATGCAACATGTTCTTCTGTACTTCTTTGTAATTGTAGGTTCTACACTTTCGGGGTTGTCTGAAGCCCTACACATATTCTAGGTGGATACTGGTGGCATTCCACCTAATCCAACTGGCTTGTTCTGTATGTTTTCATGTCAGCACATCTTGTTGTACTTCTAGGGTCATTTTGGGGCCCTAAACAATGCTTTCTTGGATCTACATAGTCAAACTGTAAAAGGAGTCAAATTTTGATAGTGTAATGTGTATTTCTTGGAAATACCTTTCCAATGGGATATCACGCGCCTAAAATGAAGATCATATGCAAAATTTATGACCCCATGAAGTTAATGTACTAACTTACTCAAATGGGGCCCGCATGAATTTTGGCGTTTCATCTCCTAGGGTTAGGTTTTTGGATGTATAGGGTTTTGACATTCATGTATATCATAAAAATGAATTAAAATTCATTTTTATGATATACATGAATGTCAAAACCCTATACATCCAAAAACCCAACCCTAGGACATGAAACACCAAAATTCATGTGGGCCTAGTTTGGGTCAAAACGTTTGCATACGATTTATGTTTTAGGCGCGTGATAGCTTGTTGGAAAGGTATTTCTGATTAATACACATTACTCTATCAAAATTTGACTCCATCTACAATTTTACTGTGGAAATCCAAGAAAACATTGTTTAGGGCCCCAAAACGGCCTTCGAAGTACAACAAGATGTGCTAAAATGAAAAAATACAAAATAGCTAGTTGGATTAGGTGGAAGGCCACTAGTATCCACCTGGAAGATGTGTAGGGCTTCAGACAACCCCAAAAGTATAGAACCTACAATTACAATTAAGTACATAAGAATGTGCTACACTAAAAATTGATAAGAGGAGCTAGTTGAAACAGGTGGGTGGCCATCAATATCCACCTGAATCAGGTAGCCATATCGAGGTGATCGGAAAATGAAAAAATACTTGGGAAAGAGGCCAAGACAATAGCTCATAAAGTGTTGGGGATGTGAAGGAGATCACATGTATAAATATTTCCCTCATCTAGGAGATAAGATGAAAGACTTTGCATAACATCAATCAAGAGGAGACAATAGAGGATGTGGTAAAAATCATGCCAAGGATCTATGCAACCTTGGACAATAGAAAAATAGACTGTCAATCCCACATGATTGAAGTGGAAGGTAAGATTTATAATCATCCCATAGTTATTTTAATTGATTCTGGAGCTAGTCATAGCTATATAGATCTGAAGCTAGTTGAAATATTTAAATTGAAGAAATGTAAGCATGAAAAGTATTGGTTAGTTAAGCTAGATATTGTAAGGAAGAGAAGAATTGATGAGCTTCTTAAAGAATTCCCTATAAACATGAATGGAACTAACACTAAGGAATATTTTAACATCATACCTCTTGGGTCTTATGACTTCTTGATTGGTATGGATTGGATAGAAATGCATCGTGTTGTTTTCTGTTGTTATTACAAGGTTTTCACATGTATTTAGGAGTAAGGGAATCCAAGGACTAGGCAAGGTATTCCAAGGCGTATATATGTTCGAGAGATTTCAGCATTGTAGATGAATTTGTTTTTAGAAAAGAGTGGTACATATATGAAACCATATGGAAGAGCCAATGAAGCATAAGGAGAAAATTCTTGAATATTATCCAATATTGAAAGAGTTTGAAGACATGTTTGAGGAGTTTGCAGGATTTCCACCAAAGAGGGATATATATTTTTCTATTGACTTAATTCCTAGAGCTTCCCAAATATCCAAGAATCCCTATAGAATGAGCATGATAGAGATAAAATACTTCGGAATGCATCTAGAAGAGTTTTTAAAGAAAGGGTAATATGACTAAGTGTTTTTCCTTGGGGTGACCCAATTATTTTTGTCAAGAATAAAGATGGAACATTGAGGTTATGTAATAAATTTAGACAATTGAACAAGGTTACAATCAATAATAAATACAATTTTCCAAGGATTTATGATTTTTTCGATCATCTTAAAGGAACAAAGATATTCTTCGAGATTGACTTGACGTCAGGCTTTCATTAAGTGAGAATAAAAAGAGAGGATACTAGAAAAATAACCTTTAGGACAATGTATGGACACTATGAATTTTTGGTGGTTCCTTTTGGGTTGACAAATCCACCAATTACATTTATGTGTCTAATGAATGGGGTGTTCAGACATTTCGTGGACAAGTTTGTCATTTTATTCTTGAATGCCATTCTTATCTATTACAAGGCAGAGGAATAACATGAGAGACATTTGAGGATGGTGCTACAAGTGTTAAGAGAGAACCAATTGTATTCCAAATGGAGTAAATGAACTTTTTATCAAAAGAAGATCCATTATTTGGGTCACATCATCTTAGAAAATGGCATGACAGTGGATCCAAAAAATATTGAAACAATCAAGGGTTGGCCAATGCCAACAAAAAATTTAGAGGTTAGATCATCCATGGGTATAGTCGGTTACTACATGATATTCATTGCAAGATTCTCCAATATTACACACCCAATAACATATGTGCAAAAGAAATGAGTGAAATTTGAGGTGAGCTCCAAATGTGAAGAAATTTTCCAGTTTTTATAGGATTTTCTAACTAGTGTGCCAATTTTAAAGGTTGTGGATTGAGATGAGGATTTTTTTGTGTCCACAAATGCATGGAAGGAAGGGCTCAATGGTCATGTAATTTCTTATTAGTCTAAAAACTTGAAGGAACATGAAATGAATTATGCTACACATGACTTAGAGTTGGAAGCCATAGTACATTCCTTAAGGATGTTGAGGCATTATTTCATGGGAAGAAAATTTGAATGAGGGACAGACCATAGTGGTCTAAAATATTTGTTTGAGCAACCAATGCTAAATGATAGAAAAACTAGATGGATGGAATTTCTTAGTGAATATGACTTTGATATCAAGTGCATAAAAGGAAAAAAGAACAAGGAGGTGGATGCACTCAATAGAAGGGTGCATAAAATGCATGCTACAACAATAAGTATGTACATGATATATTTAAAAGATATAATTCTATAGGTTGTAATAGTAGATCAACTGTAGTGTCCCTTTTCACTACCGAGGCTTTCAAACCTCTCGACAACCAATCTGTACATGGACTTTTACATAAAACATACAGAATTGTATAATCACATGCGTAACAACAAGGAGATACTTTTTAATTCTCAGAATAAACATATAGTTTCTGTTATAATTAGACAATCCATAGCTTTCAAAATTAATTCATTTACACAGCGGAAAACATGATAACAGATCCAACATAGTCATGATAAAATGTGGTAGAGATATAATTAAACACTTATCTTATGACAGTGGAGAAATCCGCCAACCAAATGCAGGCCTTCCACGAACCTCCC
>JASDQU010171534.1:0-10339 GCA_032191745.1 Picea mariana
TAACAGAGAACAATAGTTCTCCCTTGCACCACCCTGCCACCCTGGTTTCTCTGGCTGCAACCAGATGGAAGCTACAACTCCCTGTGTTCAAGCACCCACTTGAACCTCTGAGGACAATAGTCCTCTCTAGAACCTCCCAACCACCCTGTAGTATAAATATTTGCTACTGAAACTTATTACAATGATATGATGTTCAACAATGGCTTACCAGACTCATCACTATTTTGCTGCATTTCATTGCTCTGTCTGCCTCATTGCCTTTCTGCACACTTGACTTGTGTTGTCTATTCTTCTACTTTTTATGATCTGTGCACCATGTCCATTCACTCCAGAGTTCCTCTTCTGTGCAATTCAGTTGCAACACTCTAATCCTTCTTCACACATGAATCACCTTCACCAACAACAACCATAGCAAACTCCAACAACAATAGCAACCCCATCTCTTCTCTGTACCATGTATTTATAGCTTCTGTGCACCTTGTGCATGCAATGTTCACAATGCCTATGCATTTTGACTCCACGCCGTTATCCTCCACCTCTCAAGTGCTCTGTCTGATCATCATCGTGACTCTTCAGCTTCTCTGGTGGTTCACCCCGCATGTCCAGCATCACTGTATGTTATACTGAGATTCCTTAGCCTCTATGGCAGTTTGAGACTCTTCGTCTTCTCTGTGACAGTCAAACTCACCTTCTCCATTTCAGTTACAGGCCTCAATGCTCATCAGCTGTCAATCGCCTCCATGAAAATCTTCATTCCTCTCAGAGACTCTTCACCTCCTCTGTCAGTCATCTCGAAGTGTTTTCGCATCCTCTGGTAGAAACCATCAATGGTTTCTAGCAGTTTCACTATGTCATGCAACATTAGCCCTCAGATCTCCTTCAGGTTAATCTACGTTGTTGGATGAGCTTTATTAATCTTGCCTTTAAATCGGGTTTCAACATTTCGGCATTCCTGTTGCTTTGTGTTCTTTCTCTCCAAGTTGCGATCCTCGAAAATGATCTTGGTTTCTCTATCTCTTTCCTCCATCTCTCACTGATGTGTCCAAGGGCTGTGACCACAGCCTTATGCATAAGGCGCTTTCGCGATTTCGCATTTCATGATTTTCGACACTATGCTCCATTGACCCCAAGTCAGTGAAATTTTGATCACTTGCCACATGTCTTGTGATTCCATGGTCCAGATCTAATCTTGATTCAACGGCTACGATTGAATCGCGATTTCGACATTCTTGATGCATTGAGTTCTTTTCCTCTCTATGTCGCGATTCACGAAACTTCGATATGGAGTTTGATCAACGATCCAGATCTGATCTCTATTCAACGACTGTGATTAAATTGTGATTTAACATATCGCGATATCAGGATTCCTATTACATTGTTTCTTTGACATCTCCAACACGCAATCCTCAAAACTCCGTCATGGTGTAAGTCTTCTGACGTCACATGTGTTAAATAACTTCCACGTGTCACCCTGATTCGTGACTTACATGTGCTTGGCATGTTGAATCGGTCTGACACTTGTCATTACCTGGTTGTGCCACATGTTCCTAGCTGACGTGGTCTGCTGACGTGAGTCGAGTCGACGGTCTAGATCACATCTTGATCTAACGGTTCAGATTCATTTTGGATTTCACACATCGCGGTTTCGGGATTCTTGATGTCAATATTCTTTGACATCTCCAACTCTCGATCCCCGAAACTCTGACAGGGAGTTGGATTAACGGTCCAGATCACATCTTGATCTGACGGTTCAGATTTAGTCGGTATTTCACACATCGCGATTTTGGGTTTCTTGATGTCAATATTCTTTGACATCTACAACTCTCTATCCCCAAAACTCCGACAGGGAGTCAGATCAACGGTCCACATAACCCCCTGAGATGGACGGTCCTCCTGCTTTCAAGATTTGTGAGCCCTCTACTCTTTGCACTTTTAAAGATCATGTAGGTTTTCCTCGATCCAATGGTGGTCGGATCCTGTGCTCAGATCTAACACCTGAGATCTATCCTCCAGATCTGAGTGATCCTTTTGTCTTCATTTAGATCTGACGGCCATCAAGAATTCAGGATGAGATCTAGTGATCACTGGCGCTTCTCCTCCGGAGCGTACTTTGTCCTTGTTTTGCCTTCGCTGCATACTCTGATCTTGCCATCAATGACAAGCTTACTTTGCCTAATAATAACCTGCCAACAATCCTCTGCACTATCTCTTTTGAACTTTATCAGGCTTGCTCTGTAGCATCTTCCTAAAATACTTCTGGTTCCTGTCTGTTACATTCTTTCTGTACTCATGCCATCTTCATTGTTGTACTTTCCATCAATGACAAGCATGCTCTACCTATTAAACATTTGCCAACAAACATATCATGACAGTTTGAAGTACTTTTTGGAGCAACGATGATCTTCAGAAGAGAAACAGAAATGGGCTACAAATATGTTGGGTTATGACTTTGAAATTATATACAAAAAAGGAAAAAATGATGTTGTGGAAGATGCCCTTTCTAGGAAAGAAGAAGAAACAAAAGGTACACTATGTGTTATTCTAGTCTGCAATCGGATTGGGTGGAAGAAGCAAGGATATAATGGAATCAAGATAAAGAGGTATGCAAGATCATTCAAAAACTACATGAAGACCCCAGTTCATTAGAAAAGTTGTATGGAAGAATGATTTTGTATGGTATCATGATTTCCTATACTTATGTAAGAATTCCCAACTCAAACAGAAGATCCTTCTGGAATTGTACACTTCTCCTATAGGGGGGCATTCAATATTCTTGAAAACATACCACAAGGTCAAGAGGGATTTTTTTTGGGAAGGTATTAAAAAGGATGTTCAAAATTTTGTCTCAGAATGTCTGGTCTTCCAACATAATAAGGGAGAGACAATAAAGACTCCAGGTCTCCTACAACCATTATCTATACCAAGACAATGCTGGGAAGAAGTTTCCATGGATTTTATTACACATTTACCAAAATCAGAAGGAAATTTCGTCATCATGGTAGTAGTGGATCGAATAACAAATTATGCCCATTTTTTATTTCTTTCTCATCCTTTTAAAGCAAGCACAGTAGCAACAAAATTCATGGAAATAGTTAAAAAACTACATAGAGTCCCCAAGATGATTGTAAGTGATAGAAACCCAACTTTCACGGGAAATTTTTAGACTAAATAATTTTATTATTTTGGTACTCAATTGTCTCATAATTCATCTTACCACCCTCAATCTGATGGGAAAACTGATATTGTGAATAAATGTCTATAAGGATATCTTCGTTTCTTTGCATCCAATAAAAAAACACAATGGGTCAAGTGGTTTCCCTTAGCAGAATGGTGGTACAACACATCCTTCCATACTTTATCAAAAATTTCCCCATTTCTGGAACTTTATGGGTATCATCCTCCATCGATCACATCACCCTTGAAAGGGAATAAAAAGGTTCAAGTAGTGGAGGACCACATAGGGAACCAACAAGAGGTCCTAAAACTGTTGAAGGACAATTTGGTTATGACACAAAATAGGATGAAACAACAAGCAAATTAACATTGCAAGGAAAGGAAATTTGAGGTGGGGGATTGTGTATTTCTATGTCTACAACCATACACAAACATTTCCCTAAAGCAACAAAATAAGGACAATAAACTAGCACCCAAATATTATGGCCCCTATAAGTTTTTGAAAACGAATCGAAGTGTGGCTTACAAATTGGAGCTCCATCCATCTTCACGTGTACAACCAGTATTCCATGTTTCTTGTTTAAAGAAGGTCATCGAAAACAAGATCCTAGTACAAACAAGTTTACCAAAGCTCAATGAAGAAGGGAAAATCATAGTAGAGCCAAAAAAAATCCTTTAAACAAGAATTAAGTAGCTGAGAAATCCTGCAATTACAAAATACATCGTCAAATGGAAGAACCTACTAGTAGAAGAGGTGACATGGGAATATGAGGTCTTCATGCAGAAGCATCTGTGGTTAGAAATGTTTTGAGGAAAACACTTGTTTGAAGGGGATGAGCATGCTAAGCCCTACAAAAATCCCCATGATATGTATAAAACCCTTGATTATGCCCTATATATTGAATTATTACATTTCTAGTAGGCCGGATAGAACTCTTCTTTGCACCCTTTCATTGTAATTGTAACCCCTTATGTCCTATATATATATCAATGATATCTAGTATTAGGATCATCTTATCTCATCTCATATTGTGTTATGAAGTTTATATACTGTAAAGGAGGTTTCCCTCTCGAAGTGGACTGAATTTTATTGATTTCTTATCATTTTTAAGGCGTTGGGTCATAACAGTGACATGAAAACCACGCATTGAATATTACAAGATGACAAGATTGGGAATTAACGTTGACTCAATCCCTTGAATGCGGAAAAATCCATGACATGATTTGGGAAAATAAATGCATAACCAGAATGTTGGTAACAAGAAGTAAATCAACTCGAGAAAGTAATGAACCAGTGAGCAGTGAACCAAAACAAGGATGGACAATTAGTAATATTTAAATGACTATGACAAGTAGAGACATAATGACTGGTAAAAAGGTACTAATGGATTTTAGCAACCCACGTGATGACACAAGGGCATAAAATTCAAATTTCAACAACATTAAGTACGAGAGGATGCGACTACAACCTCCCCAACCACAAAGTGAATATCTAGGATGGATGACTTGGATAGGAAAACAAAGCACTAAGACACATAAACATAGAATACATCATCATTTATTGGAAGAAACTAAAACAAAGACAAAAATGAAAATCCTACTGACTAACTCCCATAATGACGAGCGTAACAAAACTGTAATTATGTAGTAGACAAGTAGGGATTTAGGCATGCACCATTCACCTATCTAGGTTGAAGAATTCCATCGAGTTGTGATAATTTGATTGTTCTAGATTCAAGGATTTCCCCAACTATAAAAGTACCAAGCCAGCACCTTTGGAGCTTTCCCAGTTTTTTATGATATTTTTTGTCATATAAGATCATGAAGTAACCTTGCACAAAAAAATATGCTTTATATGCTGGTCATTCCATGCCTTTTGTCGGTAGTTTTCCATATTCTGATGGAAATATGTTAAGAATCTAGCTTCCTCAAATTCCAAAAGTTCCTCCACCCACACAATAATGGATTCATCCTCGAACATCTTGGTAGCTTGTGTAATGAATAAACTTGAGGTGAGAAACTCAGCTGGAACAACTTCTTCTCGACTATATATCAGTTGAAATGGGATATACCTATTTAGCGATTTGTGGTAGTCCAATATGATCATAACACAGCTAGAATTCGCTCAATCCAGTCATCTCAATTTTCACAACAGGCTTTAGTCATATCCATCTTCAAGATTTTATTAAATGCTTCGATTGTTTCGTTATCTTGTAGATGGTACAGACTTATCTTATGATGATGAATTAAAAATTCTTTAATAAGAGTCTCTATAGTTTCACTGAGAAAGTGGGCTTCTTGGTCACTGGTCAAGCTCTGAGGGAAACAAAACCTAGTAACAACATTCTCAGAATTAAACCGTTTTTTGGTGGTCGTAGAAAAATCCCAAATAACCTCTGCTTTCGCTCAACGATTCAAGTAATCAGTTGCAGTAATTATGTATCTAGATTTTGAATGCTGAGTTGGAGGATTTATCAAACAAATGAAATCGACATCCCATTTTTAAAAAGATTGTAGTGCGTGAATAGGGTGCAGAGTAAAATCATCATGGCGTGATGTTTTTCTGACTCTTTGACAGAGATCATAGGCCTGATCATATTCCTTAGCATATTTAAACATTGGAGGCCACCATAGTCATTCATGTAAGATATTTCTAGTAGTTTCCTTTCTGCCAATCTTTCCTTTCTGCCAATGTTTCCTCTCGTAACTCCATTGTGAAATTACCATAGAATATTATGTCTTTTATGGTCAATCACATAACGCCACAAGATATTATCCAATCCTAATTTGTAGAGTTGGAATGCAATCGACTTATAATCCATTGTGAAAACCACTAGGTGCCTCTTTTGTGTTGTGGAATATTGTTGAAGGAAAATCTCCTTGTGGATAGGTAGATCTCCTCTTGAGAGCTAGACTCTTAACTCTTAAGAAATAAGATGCTTATCATGGACACTGACTTCCTTTTAGATATAGATAAACTAATGTGTGAGGAGGAAGGAGAAAAGAAGTACCTCTTACCGGTGTTTGTCCCTGCACAGTCTGAGTTGAGCTCCAATCTTAAACTCCTTGATAAGCCCTGTAGACAAACAAAAGTAAAAACAACTTCCTACTCTACTGATATTAGTTCGAAATAGATTTATCTAATAGAGACAAATTCGTGTGAGATCAAACACAGAATTAAAAGAAATAGGCCAAGCAAGCAAATTATATTAATGAGAACAACAATGAAGAAAACTTACAACCATAGGTCTGAGTGCAATAGCTTCATCAAGTTCCCCTTGTCCAAACCCTTGTGTTGTGCCTCTTTCGTCACCTTAGTGAGAAAAATAGAGGTGATTTCAAGCTTAGTTGGGTTTGATAAGAAGGACAGCTGCAAGGAAAATGGTTAGAAAAAGAAATATAAAACAATAACTAAGAATTAAACTAAGAAATAAAACAAAAACTAAATTTATAAACAGAGGGACATAAGGACAAAAGAAACAATGAGACCCATGTCACCAATGATAAGGATGATATTAGTGAAAGAAAACACCGAGAAGCAAGAGGACTATGAGTCCCTTCTTCCTCCAAGGGAGGGCTCTTGGACCCCCACAAATAAGCTCTTCTTACAACTTTGAAAAAGAAAATGAAAATGGTGAAAGAATTCTTTGCTAATCCACTAAAGTGGTGAGATGGATTTCCCAATGCAATGATGCAAGTATACTCTTGGAAAGGATATAAGAGTCCTCAAGAGAATAATGGTAGCATAAATTTTCTTTGAATTCCTTAAAAAATGAAGTGTATCCATGGCTGTTTTATAGCATTCCTTTGAGTTATTGTCCAACTAGTTTGTAGTGTGTAAAGAGGCTAATTAGGGCATTTCTAGGTCTTTGAATAGCCACCCAGTGGAATCCAATCCAAATTTGAGTGTCAAATCAACTTGGAAACTGAACCAGAAGTGGGTGGGAGACCGAACACTCTCACAAATGCGTTGTTTCTTAGGTGCGGGGCTTTTTGCGAAAACAGTCGTGCATCGTGTGCATGCTCACGATTTCTACGTTTCTATTTTGCGCATGTGCATGCGCGCCCAATGTCTTCATAACGCCCTTTAATTTTTTCACTAGTTGTATAGTTTTGACCCTTTGTGAATTATTTTGTGTTAATTCAGGTCCATGGATGACTTCATACTTGTTTGACGATGCTGAATTCTTGTAACCATTTGTGGACGAAATTTCAGTGATAACAAATTCCCCCTAATGGATGAGGTTAGGAGCATACGTATAGTGGTAATCCATCAATGTTTCTTCTACTGAGAGTGTTGTTGTAAGAGAGAGCAATAGTGGGATTGTCTAGAGCGATCCGTTGGAGGAAAAAAGGAACCTGTAGAACTCACCCTTCCATACGGTGTGCAAAAATAAACTATGTACAAACGAGGCAGGCATGCCCCATGCTCGTGTCATGTAACTCAAAAAGAGGAATGAAGTGTTGATGTAGACAACTGTAGTGCCCTCAGGGGCAGTTGTGATAAAGGCAGAAGACAATTATGTGGAGGAACATACTCTGAATGGTAGGCAGTGATACCTGGAAGAAGTATCATGGATTCTGTAGGCATTGATAGCCCAACCAAGTTCAGAGGCCTTCGGCAAGTATAAGAACTAACTGCAATAGTTGCAAAGTAAGACCCATCGTAACAAGAAAAAGTGTTGATGTCGAATTTTATGGGGGTCAACAACAATAGGGAGCAATTTGTGGTTCTCCCTGTGCTATCTGAGATCTCTCATTGGATAGGTAATGAGAATCAAGATACTGTCACCCTTCTGGAAAACTGTGTTGATGTCGACAAAAAGGGGGACCCGACTCCCAGAAGTAAATGGCTCCGTGAAATCTATTAGGGGAGGTGATAATGGGAGGAGGTACATGGACAAAGTCAATATGTAGGAAGACTCAAGACTTCCCTTGGTTGGGGTATATGTGAGATAAAAGTGGCCACAACTGTTCAACGAGGTCGAGTGTCAGAGGGACAACAAGACAGGGGATAAGTTGTGCCAGAGGTAGGACAAAGTGAATAAACTTAGAGGGCAGAGTTAAGTGTCCTGTGGGGTAATCTGAAGATATGGAGGATGTCGTCAAGGGTAGATGATAAGTAGTTCCCCAACCAAGGGTGACATGGGGTGTGTTGGCCAAAAAGGGAAGAAGGTCACCAAAGGTGATGACAAAAAGGTAATGTAACCGCTAGAAACAAAGGTGTTTGTACAATAAATAAAGAATGATTGGGGATAAGTGTACAAATACAGAAATGGGTGCCCCAATGTGATATGGTTGGTCTGTGTAGGGCATAATTTGCTTGGAGAAACGATGGAGGGTGGGGGCCCCATGGGTGGGTTTCTGTATGAGGTAGGTGAAATGAAGGGAGATTTGCAGATGGACAAACTGATTGTGGAGGAAATGGAGGGTTCATGATACTATGGAGGTGCAGTCAAAAAATAGAACCATGAAGAGATAATGTGGGAGTCTGTTTGGGAAAGTTAGCAAAATGAGGAGAAGGAGTATGTGGCTGATTCATGACATGATGTAAGACTATTGGGACTCCCATCCCTAAAGGGTTTTGAAAAACACCATGAGTGTCAAAGGTGCAAAAGTGTGCTATGAATGGGACAACTCATGTGGGTAAGAGTGCTACCAGGTGTCAGTACCGAAGATGCAAATGGAGGTGTTGGTACTGCAGAGCCGGAAATGGGGATCCTAGAGGCAAATGTCAGAGGGTGTGACTGGAGATGCAAGTAAGACTCAGAGGGAATGACTACATGCTAGTCCTGAGTATATACCTGAAGGGGTTGCATTGATGTATGATGACCAAGTACCTCCAGACATGAAAACCAAATACCCGACGTGAACAATATCTGAAGAGAATCAAACGTATGAGCATTTATTTGATAATTTTGAATATGCACATGTGTGCCTCGTCTAGGTATGAAAAAAAATGGTGTTCCAGGGGCTTAGGATGAAAAGAGGCCCAGGGACTGTCGTGATGTAGATGACGGGATGTTGATCCCATGGCTGAAGAAGGATCGAGAAATGGACACCTGGAGCTCCAGGAATGGTGAGTGGAAGTTTAACGAAAAGGCCTATATATAGCTGTAGGGCCCACCTTGCCACCTCATTTGTACTTGCTACTATAATGACTGGACGAGAAGTATTCAGAGGAGATTTGGATATTTGGGGAGGACGAGGCAGCCAATTGAGGACCATCAAGCTTCAGGTTAGTGTTCTGATCATCCTGCATAGAATTAGGGTTTCATTTTTTGGGCAGGGGCTGTACGGAGGGTTGTACAGGGGGTTTTATGGGTGTGGGCCCCCACGTGTGTTACCCATGATTTTGGTCATCATGATGATGTATTGATAATGGTGTATTCAAGCTCTTCATTAGAACTTTTTTCTGAGAAAAGTTACCTTCATCTCTTTCCAGAAATCACATTTTTGAGGACTGTTCATAGGCTGCTAATATATTTTCCTACGAGAATGCACGATTCTCGCAGGATTCCTTAAGCCAGGGTGTGAGAAGTTCGCACTGTGTTGAACTGCTAGGGTGCGAACTCTTTCTAAAGAAGGGAAAAAGATGAATTCTCGAAGCTTCTAGAAGGGAATCTTCTAGAAGGATGAGATGGCATTCGAATGGTTATCCTAGTATTGGATTCCCTGATATTTTGGGATCATTCTTATCCAAGTAAGCAATTCAATCTCTCCTATATATTGAGTGAATTCTCATGGAAAAGGTTAAGCAAGATATTGGAGAATTGATGAAATATTGTATGAAGGACTGAAGCTACAACAGCTAGGAAACTCTAGCAAGATTATCAAAGAGTGGTTGATCTTCTTCATGCAAGTGAGCAAGTGTGTGTGTCAGAGCCAAGGGCCATCGAAAGAAAGTTTGCAACATCAAGGCTCAGATTGTAATCTTTACTTTCCATTAATATGATACAGTAATATGTCACTTTCCCATAAAGTTAGTTCCACTTTATTGTATAACTCCTTGATCATATACATAGATTGACTGTTGAATAGATTGTGCTTTCTTCACTTCGGTTGGTTTGTATTGTTTTGGTCTTGACTGTACGAGAGAACTGGAGTGAATCGGGAGAAACAAAGACCAAACGAAGCAATCATAAGGTATGTTCTTTGTTCTTTC
>JASDQU010171536.1:0-15535 GCA_032191745.1 Picea mariana
TCAATTTATGCAAGTGTGATCCCTTTTGGGTACTAGGGATGTAACAAGTGGTATCAAAGATTCAATCAAGCTTTGTTGGTGTTTTTTTGTTAGGTCTTAAAAATAAAAGAGAGAAGAAAATGACAATCAATTACTATCATTTCACCGATCAGGGTTGAATTTCAAGAGCAATTCCATATCTTTAACAATGAAAAGAGAGAGACATTAGAGCTACAATTGAAGGGAAAAGGGTATGTGGATTCCATAAACCTATAATATTATGGAATCCACATACCCTTTCCCATAGAATATACTAACTAGATCCAAAAACCAAAGACATGAAATATGGTACTATACATATAATATATTATCAAGGAAAAAACAAGCTACATGAAATTTGGACATTTGAACAAAAATTTACAAGTTAAATGAGTACAACAATAAAAAATAGCATACTAACCTTGCAAGTTCAAAATCCAAGCTATGTAGATCGAGAACTGGATTTGTTCAACCAGTAGGTGACGCAAAAAACAAACAGCTCAAACAAAAGCCAAGAACAATGTCGCAACTATAGCAATTGTGTCGCAAAGTCTCTTAAAGTCACGTATATATAGATCAAATAGTCAACTAGCCGTTAACACTGACCAATGAGATAGGCAAACTTTTCATCGCTATTTCCATGAAAGTTAATTGCTATTGCGACGAAAATCCCAACTAGGTTAAAATAATATTTTCGTGGATATTGGATGAAATTTCATGGCAATATCAACGAAAATCCCGCCCTGTTTAAAAAAAAGATGAAACTAGTGGAAGCGTGGAAAAATTTCATGGAATAGTCCATCCATATGTAGTAGTGTGAGGAATTGCAACCCATCTAGGGCTCTAGTAAGCACCATGGCCCTGTCTGGGATTATAAGGCCCTCCTCCAGGCTGATTCATAAAAGGTTGGTTGGGCATCATTCCAATAGGAATGTTCTATTGGGGGTTATAAAAATTTCCCCCAGCTGGATTGGATCTAGGTTGGGGGTTGCCCAAAGAGTGAAACTAACCTCCTCCAGGTGGGAATTCGGAGGATAGAGGTGGATTCTTCATGCCAAATGTATTGGTCAGAATCGACACCAAGGAGGTAGGGGTATAGGACTAAACTTGAGCAGAAGCTTGTCCGTCAAGTTGGTTGCTCCACCCAGAGGTAAGAGGATTAGAACCGGGGTTAAAAGCAGGAATGCCTCCCATATTAGGAGTCATTTGAGGGATTTGAGAACCACCAAACAAAAAAGGAGTGTAAGGAGGTGTACTTCCCGCAAGCCCAATGCTAGCATTAGGGCCAACAACTGGGATGGCGTTCGAAAATTGCGAAGTAAAGTTGGGCATACCATAGGAAAAAGGACTAGAATCCATAGGGATGGATTGAACATTATAGATCGATGAGTGACCAAGAGACCTAAAAGGGTTCAAGGTGGTAGCTTGAGAATTCACTATAGGCCGAGCCATAGTAATGATAGGTGCCTCCGACACTAAAACCATTGAGGTTGCAGAAGTCGAAGGGGTGCCATTAACTATAGTGGGTGTGGGAGTCAAAGGGCTCCTAGTGTTATGAAGAGTATGTTTAGTAATCATCCTTGTAGAATCACAAGTCTGAACAATGGAGGCGTGAGTACCATGCCTAATAAATCTATGCCTTTAGAAGGAAAAGACTCGAAATCTGGTGGTAAATGTAATAAGAGGTGGAACTAGTGGGGAGGTTGATCCGACTCCATGATGACTCAAGACTCTAAAGATGAAAAATCAGTCCTAAGGCCAAATAGTAATCAAAGAGCACACCAAAATTCAAACGACCAATATTCATACAAATGGGGTAAAGTGGTTAAGAGTGGCCTCCCTCCCTAAAGAAGGTATGTCTCACCCAAGAGGGGCCTGAGACGCCCTGCTAAAGATTGGAGGTAACAAAATTAGTTATAAGGGCCCTCATGGGATTAACAACTAGTCGGTCAGATCCCCCCGGAGAGGTAATCCTCCATAAAGGCTATGTGTTTTCCAATCCTTATCTGACCCAGGGTACCTGCAAAATAACCCCTGCAAGTAACCTATGTGGCACCTAAGTCAAGCAACTAATAAACCATTGTATAATTGATGCACATGCAAGTAGTCGTAAGTCAGGTCCACCATATGGGAAGGGTATCAAAGCCCGAAACCTTGAAAGTACTACCTCTCATGGAGGTAAAGGCACTAGCAAGATCCCCAGATATGAATAGATCCCTAGAAATATCACTGACGCTATGAAGGTATCGGGCGGATATCCCTTCAACCGATTTTGTGTGACCTTGTGATTAACTCCAGTGTGAGTGGAGCCTCCTGATATTACCAATTATACAATGGATTTCTCTACTCCCTTTCTCAGACACATATGTTGATTTAATTGCCTTGGAGAAGTTTACTCGCAAAATCCTATTCTAAGGCACTAAATCCTAAGCTAGTTTGTGTACCCTAGAAAATAAAATCGTGACTAATCAATTTTAAATTATAGCGTTAATTTTAGTGGTCGTGATTACTCAAAAAGGTATGGTAGTGAAACTCATGATGTTATGACTCTGCAAGAAAAGTAAATATGAAAATAATGCAAAGTCCCAACTTTAACTTTCAATGAATGATATGCTTCTAAAAATCAATGCAATTTTCAATTTCAACTCTGCAATTCTGAAGTAAAAATGCAATCTTTCATTACATGCACTAAGCTAATGAAAAGGACTCAAAATTACCAAAATGCCAAGAAAAGCAAAATTCTCATTTTTTTGTATTTTCAATATAATCAAAATGAAAATGCATGAACTGAAAAAGAAACTTGATATATAACTCTACTGTGTATAGAAAGAGATAACTCAATAAGGATACCAAGAAACCAAACACCTATCCAAATGTACAAGGACAATCAAAATGAAACAATGATGATAAAGACTCCACCCAAAAATTCAACCAAAGATAGGTTTCCTATCATCCCACAAGCACTTAACAAGAACTACAGAGACCTAAGAAGGCTCAACAAACATCAAATCCCACCCAACATCCACCAGACCAAGAAAACAAGCCATAAAAATTGATGTACTTGACTGTTTGGGAAAACATAGCATATATACACAGCTTGTAGAGGGACAACATGCGTATGTACACGGCTGTTAGAGAAAAAAGCATGTATATGTTTCAAAACAAGGCTAGGCAAGGGATAAAGGCCGAAAACTCAGACCTAGAGTGAACAGAGGTTGTCAAGCAATGATATGACAAGAAACACAATAGGAACGAGAGAAATCTAAGGAGAAAATTACTCCAAACCCTAAGAAAGAAGATTCAATCCCCAATATGGTCACCAATTCTGTTACGAGGAAAATCTCTCTATGGCTAGGGTAAACCACAACAGACAGAAATGACTGCAGAAATCAACTCTCTTCTCAAGTATTCTATATAAACAAATATGCTAGCAAGACAAGATAAAAGGCCTTCCTTGTCCAGATGTTCGATGAAGTCCACTGTTGAGCACTTAACCCAAAGAAATATACCCGCGACTAGTCCTCAACAACCAAGCAAAGAAAGCACATGGTGATATTATATAATGTTAGCACATTCAATATCATAATCCATTAATAAAAAATACAAATACGCCCATGGAATAATAATTCAATATATTTGCAAGGTATCAATTGGACAGGAAAAGAGTATTTCTATTAATATATGATCAACAGAAGTGAAAATGTTACATACTTTCGTGTCGGTACGGTTCAGAATCGAGAAACTAAGTTCTTTCCAGTTGGGCCTCCACCACTTCAATCCTCCACCAAAGGAAAGCTCATAAGAGAGAAACAATGAGGTTCTCAATTAATAAGGGAAGAGATTGGGGGTTGAACACTGTGTTCAGACTTAAAGGAAAAAGGGATGCAGACTCAATATGAAGTAAATAATTCCTTCAGAGTAACGTTTCTCTCAAACTTGAATTCTTTTCTCCTTTTTCATAGCTCAGAATTGGCCCATTTATAGCCTTCAAAATGGAACTGAAGGGCCGATTTGGAACATTTCCAGTATATGGAAGGCCAAGGATCATAGATCTCCTGTCATGACATGGAAACCCGACATTAATTTTTATTTTTTGGCACAAATCCCAATGTACACGAGCTGTAGTGGAGAAACCTGCATATACAAATGTTGTATAGTGTGCAAGATGCGTACATGTGGAAAAATATTTATTTTTGGCTCTGGATTTTACAAACAAGGAAGATAAGTCTGCATGGGGAAATGGAAAAAGGCCTTCTAGGAAATATTGCATAGGGTGAGGAAAATATTGCTATAACAATTGCAGATGTCAAGAAGCTACTGATAAATGAATTTCAAAAGCCTAGTTCAAAAGATCAGTACATGAATGAGATGATTGAAATCAAACAAAAACCAGGTGAGTTTGTTTAGGAGATTGATCAGAGGTTCAAATGGTTGAAGGGTAAGTTGAAGTATGTCATGACTTATATGCAACATAAACATCTCTTTGTGAATTCACTGTTACCACATTTGAAATACCCATTGAGACAACAAAAGTTTCAAACCCAGGAAGAGGCTTTGCAGGCTGCCTTACAGCTCGAAGAGAACCAGTATCAAAATACATATTCAAAAATAGAGGAGTTGAAGGAGGATTTGAAGAACCTCACATTTCAACTGAAGTAGAATAAGGGAAAAGAGAAAAGATAAGTTGTTTGGTGTACCACATGAAGGACATAAGGACACCATAAGAATGAGTGCCCAACTTTTGTGCAGTACATGGAAACAAGGATACCAAACCCTTTTCCAACAGGAGGACCATGGTGAAAGATCTGTAAAACACATGGGCATGATCCATATCATTTTCTAATGATTCATAAGTACCAAACAGTACCCAAGAATTCATACTGCAATTTTTGCAAATCAGTGGGTCATGATGACAAATATTGTAGGACAATGGACTTGATGAGGGAAAGAACTTTAGACACATATAGAGTGCAGGTAGAAATTATGAGAGGGAAATATGCACCACAATTGAAACAGGTACCACATCAATATAATAATGTGAAACAATAGTACAACACTGTGAATCCACAATATAACACTGCGTAGACTTAGTATAACAAGGCACAACCATAATACAACCCAACCCAATATAACTAGGTACCTCAATACAACACACCACAAGGAGATCGAGGTGGATATAGAGGTGGAGGAAGAGGAGAAGGATTTGGAAGAGGAAGAGGTCCATTATTATTTCATAACTGCCAACAACCAGGACATTATGCAAGAGAATGTCCACATCCACTTACAACATGCATGTATTTTCGTGCAACAAACTATGATACAAAGGACTATCCAACATTATTGGGGAAGATTCAAGAAAAGATAAATCAAAACAATCAGAATGTACAATGTATTTTTGCAGAAGCCATAGATGATAGGAAGAACATCAACATAGTCACACGCGGAGGAGCTAAGAAATAAGTTGACGCAATAATATAGGATCCAACACCAAACTAATGGGTGAAGAAGAATACCAAACCACATAAGCATTTTGATGTGCAGAACGAAAATGAGACATTCAAGGAGGCCAGACAAGAGTTCCTTAAACAATATGTTGCATCTACATTAGCTGCACAACATACTCAGAATGTACCAATGTATGAAATGTTGTCATCAATGGACCACACAAATGAAGCGCAACCGTCAGGGAAAGTAAGTACCATAAAGAACTTTATGCAATCATGTGTTAGAAAAATGTAATATAGAGGTAGAGGGAAATTTAGAGCAGAAAAAAATCAATCACCTTCATACAAGAAGGAGGACAAGTAGAGAATTCAGATTGAATGCCAATATAAGGAATTTCAACATGGGGGATATTATACTATAATTAGGCTCTAAGGTAAATGTGTTACCCAAGAAGACATGATAGTGTATGGGAGAGCCCACACTAGGATATTCACCTATCCAGTTGAAGTTATCAAATCAACACAGAGTTATACCAATTGGAAGGCTTAAGGGTGTGACAACAGATCTGGATGGAGTGCGCACTAAGGAAGACTTCGAAGTAATAGAAATAGTGGATGACATAACATCTTATCTAGCATTTCTTGGCTTGGATTGAAAATTTGATAACCAAGCCATAATCAACTTGAATACAAGGAAGATGACATTTGAATAAGGAGAATATAGAGTCATTGTGCCATTAGATCCATCAGAAGGAGAAAGGTTTGTAGAGCACACTCACTTAGATATGGAGGAAATAAATTAGTTATATAGAACCACCATGCGTAGAGAAGATTATGTTAACCCAACTGCAGATGGGGTACTCAACTAGAGGAGAATTACATCATGTTCTTCTGACTCAGATATAGGTTTGGAGAATTGGCAATAGAGATTACATGAAGTATCCACAAGAAGGTGCACAAGAATAGACTACGCAATAACATGGGTAGGTACCGAGATCAAAGAACTTCCCAGTTTTCATGGTATAAATGAATTAGAATAATTCCTAATAAGATATGAATTTGGAGTGTTAGAGAATCAAAGGCTCTTATCCCTAGACATTGCAATCAATACAACACCTACAAGATGGTGGGGTGCACACAAAGAAACAGTTAAGGACTAGTACCAATGTAAGCGACTACTGCGCATTAGATTCGACGCAGAGCAGGGGAGCAATAAAATGTAGAGATATGATGGACATGGGACACCAATAGAACATTTGGATAAATGAAAGACACAATGGAGGATGACACCACCAAAGGAATGGCCTCATCACTTCATCCATACATTGGAAGGAATTCTAGAAAATTAGTATGTAGACTAGGAAATGAGCAGAGGCACTGTAGAATGGACAACATTACAACATAATTTTATAGTAACCTTCTCATTTGAACATGAGAACCAAAAAATTGATTCATCACTAAAACAAATAAGAGGGGTGATATTTATTGATTAACTAGAGGTTGAACTCATGACAGAGTATCAACAACATAACAAAGAGACAATGAAGGAACTATTGTTATGGTATCATATGGAAGAAGAAACATCAGATGAAGATGACCCACACAATATTAATATTACATAAATTGAAGGAGAACAAGAGGTGGAAGGTCCATATTTGGAATCATAAGTATTTGTTGCACCTATCAAAGTGAATAAAGTCAACATTGGGACAACTGATAATCCTAAAACGACAAGTATTGAAGACTATTGGGATGAACAAACAGTGGAAAGAATAACAAAGTTACTGCACAAATACAATGACTTGTTCCTAACAACTTTTATAGAGATGAAAGGCATAGTAGGATAGCTAGGAGAGATGAAGATACCTCTCAAACCTGAGGCAATACCTATCAGACAGAGACCTTATAAATTGAATCTAATATATAAGAAGAAGGTGAAAGCATATATTGACAAGATGCTGGAAGCTAGTATCATAGAACCAATAGAGGAATCTGGATGGATAAGTCCTATGGTAGTGAAATAAAAGAAGGGGGGATAAGGATTTGTGTATATTTGAGAAATTTGAATGATGCTTGTCTACATGACCATTTTCCTACTCCTTTCACAGATGAATTCCTATAGAATGTGGGAGGCCATGAGGCATACCCACTTACAGATGGATTCTCAAGTTACGATCAGATCAAGATAGCTCCATAAGACAGGTACAAGACTATTTTTTCTATAGAATGGGAATCCTAGCAGTATATAGTCATGCTATTTGGGATGAATAACGCACCAGCCATATTTTCAAGAGTAGTCATAGCTACTTTTAAGGAATTTATACATCAGTTCTTAGAAGTGTATTTGGATGATTGGACTGTATATAGTCTATTAAAGGACCATGTAGAAGTGTTAAGGCTAATGTTGGAAATATGAAGACAATGTCAGATATCATTGAATATCAAGAAGTGCATCTTTGGGACACCTTTCAGAATACTATTTGGATATATAGTCTGTAAACAAGGTTTATTGGTGGATCCTGCTAAGATTGCAATCATCGTTAATTTACCACCACCAAGATTAGTGTGCTAGTTGAGAGAAACACTGGGGCATATAGGCTATTACAAGAAATTCATAAAGGGTTATGCACAAATTACTGCGCCAATGGAAAAAATGTTGAAGAAGGATACAATATTTCAGTGGAATGAAGATTGTCAACAAGGGTTGGAAACCTTAAAAGAAAAGATGGTCACAACACCTATCCTAGTATTCCCAGACTGGGAAAAGACATTTCATGTGCATGTATATGCATCAGCTATAACACTTGGAGCAATTATAGTGCAGCCAAGAGCAGAGGATTTAGACCATCCTATAGCCTTTGAAAGTAGAAAATTGTTAGAATCAAAGCAAAATTACAAAACCACAGAAACGAAAGGTTTAGCTATGGTATATGCACTTCAAAAGTTCAGACACTATTTACTAGGGAAACACTTTAATATGTTCACAGATCATTCCGCCCTAAAATATTTAGTAAACAAGACACTGTTGGGTGGGAGGAGATGTACATGGTTGTTGTTATTTCAAGAATTTGGTTTTGAAGTGACAATCAAACCACATAAGGTAAATGCAAGACCTGATCATATGTCAAGGGTCACTAATGGAGAGGAACCTACCAACTTGGAAGAGAACTTCCCTGATGCGCAGTTGTTTTTAGTACAAACAACTGATGCCAGTTGTTTTTAGTACAAATAACTGATGCTAGTTGTTTTTAGTACAAATAACTGATGGATGTTTTGTTGATATCATTGAGTATTTGAGAACAGGGATTGAACCACAATAATTTAGCACTGCACAGAAGAAGAATCTGGTAGTCAAACCTACAGAATATCAATTGATTGCATGACACTTATATAAAATGGGTGCAAACAACATTTTGAAAAGGTGTTTACTAGAGAATGAAATACCTAGAATTTTGGCAGAAGCTCATGAGGGAATAGTTGGAGGACATTATGTAGGAAAAAATACTGTGCATAAGGTATTGCGTGTAGGACTATGGTGGCCAACAATTCACAGAGATGCCAAGGATTATTTCCATAAATGTGATGTCTTTTAGAGGGTTGGTAAACCTAACAAAAGGGATGAGATTCCCTTGAGACCACAAGTAAATTTGCAAGTATTTGAAAATGGGAAATAGACTTTGTTGGGCCAATCCATCCACCAAAAAAAAGGTTAGGAGTGAGATATATCATTACTGCGACAAAATATTTAACAAGATGGGAAGAAGTAGCACTAGTCAAAGACTGTAGTGCAGAGACAACAACACACTTCCTATTTGAGCAAGTGATCATCGGATTTGGATGTCCAATAATCTTGATGAGTGACCAAGGTACTCACTTCATCAACAACACTATCAGGGCTATGAATGAGGAGTTTGAATTCTATCACCGGAAGAGTACACCTTACCATGCTCAGACAAATGGAACAATAGAAGCCTTCAATAAGATCTTGGAGAATGCTCTAACAAATATCTGTAATGTCAACATGAATGATTGGGATTTTAAAATACCAGTAGTACTATGGGAATACAGGACTACATGCAAGAAGTTGACAGGGAAAACACCATTCATATTGGTGTATGGGAAGGAAACAATAGTACCGTAAGAATATTTGGTACCCAGTCTACGTGTAGCAACAATTACCAACATGACAAAAAGAGGTGAAATAAAGGAAAAGATAAATCAACTAATGAATATGGAAGAGGATAGGATTTTGGTAGGATTTCATCAAGAGGTACAGAAAGAAAGAGACAAATCTTGACATGATAGACATATCAAGAGGAATAATTTCAAGGAAGGAGACCTAGTCGACAGTAAATTTTACAACATCCTGGTAAGTTTAGAATGCATTGGATAGGGCCCTATGAAGTAAAGACTATCAAATATGGGGGATCTGTACAACCAAAGGATTTGGAAGGAACACAACTGAAGGGAATTATCAAGGGGATTCGACTGAAGCTGTACAAGGATATCCAACCTCCTAACAATTCAAAATTATAGAGAAGTAAGAAAGGCATGTACATAGTGTAATATAGTAGAAGCTAGGATTGAAAAATGAAAAAAATAAATAAAAAGGAGAAAAGGAAGGAAAAATACATACAAAACAAAGAAAAAAAGAAAATACAAAAATTACTAGGAAACATGGCGCGCATAAAAAGTGGACTCAGCGCGACAAACGAAAAAAGGTTCGTGCGCAACAAATGGGTAACATAAAGCAAAATATTGTGCACTAACGAAAAATCATAGTGGAAATTCATGACGCACTTAAAAATTTCAGTGTACCAGAAAAAGGACAAACAATCATAAAAGAGAAAAATGACGGTTACGGTAAAAAGGTGCCAACTGGCGACATTTATGAAAATTAAATGGAACGTACTCGTAAAGATTTATTTCATTAATCGCAACCAGGGAAGCTTCTCCGAGAAGTTTCATGGAATTGATGAAACCTCCTATATAAAGGGGAAACACAAACATATTACAACTTATTGTGAAATTGCAAACTTGCAGCGATTGAGAGCACACAGAGCAGAAGCGAATAGACAAGTGCACAGTGCAAACCAAGTTGAAGCCCATTCGGGAAAAAACAAGCAATACCCACTATGACACCACCAAATATGGGTGCACCGAGCCAAACAACGAGGAAAACTCGTAGAAGTGTGAGAGTGCCTTATGAAACCATGGAGGATGAATAGGAAATCTCACAGAGAGAGGAATTCGTCGATGTGGATGTGATTCCCTCACCACGATTTGAACTAGAAAGCCCCACATCGGTGGAGGAAGAAACAAAATTCCCAACAATATCTTCCATGGAAATTTATTCACATGATAGTGCATAGGGCCACAAAATAAACGATGCAGGAAACCTACAAAAACCTGTGAGGATCGAAGAATCCCAAAGAACAAATGGTGAAGCCAACGTGCACATAGAGACCGTGGCACCAAGACCACCACCTGAAGAAGGGTCTGTGCAGCAGCATGAAGGGTTGGTTGAAGACATAACCAGACATCCAGACTCGGGCGCAGAGCATAGGAAAATGGAGTCTGGGACCTCTAGCATGCTGGTCAGAAGAGAGGGAAAAAAACCCATGGCATGGTCCCTGCACAAGAATCCCGACGCAACACTCATACTCCCGCACAAGCAGCCTTACACAACACTCATACTCCCATGCATCCCAGAGGGAGTATAGGCCCCACCAACACTGTTGGGTTGTGTGGAGAAGCTACATTATTCAGACCATGATGTGGTCGACGCTGGAAATTTCCATGAATTTGCGCAGTAGGTATACATAGACAACATAGGCACATGACCCTTTGGTGACCCTATACTACAACCAAAACCATGGGAAACTAGCTTGGCCAACACATGTATCCTCAACTTGGTGGAAATCCCCCATTTTGGGAAGGGGAAGGAGGTATCAAATGCATCAAGAAGTTAATGGAGGTCCTCCATGGAGTATTCTTATGGCTGGAGGAACCCATCTCAATCGACGTTGAGTTGATTTCCTTCATCACAGGTCTATCGTCTATGAGTGAGAGTCACGCAGTACTTGGATGAAAAAACAAATGAGAAAGCGCTTCCCGAGGAGATGAAGAAAAACTGCGTCACAGAGAGGGGCTGGCGCAGTATAATAATAAAAATAATCAACGACGCATCCATAAGAATGGACACAAAGATTATGTCCTACAATCTGCTAAGAAAGTTCCACAAGGAGGAAGTCCTTGCAGGGTTTGTCACAGCTGCAACACAGTGCACCAATGGCAACGTGCTCAACTAGGCCCCTTATCTATTGAACCTGTTCCTCAATGAATTCAAAGATGTGCAGGATATGGGGACAAATTTTCATTATTCCTAGCTATTGATCCTGATAGAATTAGTTGGGTGGAGGGGGCCACCATATTATTATTTTTGCGACAAGATAGGTAATTTCCATGCAACATGGTATACCTCAATGGGGAGCACTTCAGACCCCAAAAGAAGAAGTGGAAATGCAAGTACCTTGATACGGTACTTCAACGACATCCAAGAAACCATCACAAACACATGGAGGATCACTCCAGAGGTTGTCGCACAATACCAATGTATTTCAAACTTTAGAGCCATGCACCACACCATGTGGATACAGGTGTGCAAGGATATAACCAAGGAATGACTAAAACTCCAATACTGCATCAACAGAGAAGATGTAGAAATGGAGATGAGCGACTGGAAAGATGACTGGAAGATCCCAGTCAATTTTAAGGAAGTGCCCATAGAAAAGGAGGTAGAAGTAGGAGGATCGAAGATATATCCAGGAGATAGTGTTGCACCCAAAAAGATGAAGCCAAGTGATAATTTGGCACAACAAAAGAAGGGGAGTGCGCCAAAGAAAGATGCATGGGAAGGAAAAAGGACATCACCCCAACACTAGGAGAACAAGGAATGTGGGATACAATGACACAAGAAACCCTCTCGACAACCACCCCATAGGAAACATGGAAACCCAAGCGGCCAATCATACATACAAGGGGGTCGTGAAAGAAGTCCAAGGAACACAAGTAGCTATTAGAGTACACTATTACTAAGGATGACGCCGACCTCGTGGCATAAAAAGAATAGGAACACACAACTGAGGAGTTCGAAGACACCCACCACCAAAGAGGCCGAATTCAATATGAGTTGGACAACATAAGTAAAGTCCTAGAGAATATGAGAGAATTGCACAAGCATGAAAGGGGAACAAATCCCTTCTCCACAGCAACAAAATCAGAGGCAAGGACCATGTTGAGCGAGAAAGATACCATCCAGACTATAGCGCAAGCGAGCTTGAACTTTGAAGTCACATCCAACATGTTGTAGAGGGATGAGACCCTAGCCCATACACCACTGAAGGATATGGCACAGGTAGAGTTGGTAATGGAAAGAATACCAACTAAGGCACTATACAAGATTCAATTAAATGTCACACAGGAGGTGCAGTTGCCCAAGAATAGACGCATCAAAATTGCAGCATACGAAGAATGGCAAGGAAGCCTTAGAACTGGTAGTCGAGTAGGTCAAGCTCGAAACTAAGGAAGAAAAAGAATGCATAAAAAAAATGGAACAGGGGCTGACAACGATGTATAATCGCATCCTTGACAACACGCAAGTGTGATAGAAAGAAAAGGAATTTACAACGGGTTTGTTGTAGGTTGTATCCCTTCATTTGCTAGATATTAATAAAGGAAGGACCTGGCAATTTCTTTGGTGGATGTAGCCCACACTGGGTGAACCATGTATATCTATGTCTCTATTGTATTGTGTATATTCTGTGTTTTATTTCCACATTTGTTTTATTTTATTGCTCCGCGATCTTGTTTTACTAACAACTAGTATCATAGCGAAAGGTAACTCGCAGGAAAAGAGGGTTCATGGTTCGAGTGGGATAAATGGTAGAAGATGGAAAGATTAGGGTTGAGAAATTTAATGACCAAAAATACCAGTTATGGAAGATGAACATGGAATATTATTTATATCATAAGGATATATTCCTACCATTTGGTTTAATATAAAAGAAGCCGACGACCATGAAGGATGAAGAATGGGAGGTTATTGACAGAAAGGCACTAGGAACGATACCATTGAGCTTGGTAGCGTCGATGGATTTCAATATTTAGAAAGAAAATACAATGAAGGATTTGATGGAAACATTGGATCAACTATATTGAAAACCCTCGATGTCCAATAAGGTATTTCTAATGAATAGATTATTTAATATGAAGATGTCAGAAGGTGGGTCTATTGTAGATCATTTAAATGAATTTAATACGGTTACTAATCAACTAAGCTCTGTAAAAGTTGACTTTGATGATGAGGTTAGGGATATTCTAATATTGTTATCATTCCTAGAAAGATAGAATGGCTTGGTCATGGTTGTAAGTAACTCTGTCTCTGGTTCAAATACTTTAAAATTTGATGATGTTGTTGGTGTTTAGTGAGGAAATGTGACGGAAAAACACAGGTGAGACATCAGGTAATGTGTTGAACATGGAGAACAGAGGAAGCCATAAGGATAGAGGAAAGGGCTCAAGGAACCGCGAGAATTCTAGGAAGGGTGGATCCAAATCCATATTTGGAAAGATAGAGTGCTGGAATTGTGGGAAGAAAGGGAATATGAAGAAAGATTTCAAAGCTCCAAAGAAAAAAAGAGATGGACAGCAGGAGAAAAATCAGGAAGCAAATGTAACAGGTGATGTGTTACAAGATGCTTTGATTATTTCTATAGATAATATTTCTGAGTCTTGGGCAGTAGATTCAGGGGCGTTATTTCATGCCAAAACCCATAGGAAAAATTTTCTATATTATTTTCAAGGTGATTTTGGACAGGTTCATTTGGGTGATGATGCACCATGAAAAATGGTTGGAATGGGAAAGGTAAAATTAAAGAAAAGCAATGGAAACCAATGGTTGTTGAAAGAGGTAAGACATGTTCCATATCTAAGGAAAAATATGATTTCAACAAGGCAGTTGACAAGTGAAGGTTTTATATCCATAATTACAGATAAGGTGTGGAAGGTCACCAAATGATCATTGGTGATAGCAAAGGAGAGAAGGTAGGTACATTGTATTTATATACTGGTAATACTGACTCATCTATATATTTAGCTTCCACAAGAGTGGATACAACACTATGACATCATAGGCTTGGACACATGAGTGAGAAGGGGATGCAGATACTTCAAAAAATAAATTTGTTGCCAGATCTTAAACAAATTGATTTGGATTTCTGTGAACATTGTGTTTATAGAAAATAGAAGAGAGTCAGATTTCTCAGAGTCGAAAAAGAAAAGAAGAGTGAAAGGTTAGAGATTGTGCATAAAGATGTATGGGGACCAACTTAGGTATCATGCCTTTGTGTCTCTTGTTATTATGATACTTTTATTGATGATGCAACTAGGAAAGCTTGGCTTTATTACATTCGACAAAAAATTGATTGTTTTGATACTTTTAAGAAATGGAAGGCTTTGGTTGAGAATGAGACATGACAAATGTTGAAGTGTCTCAGATCAGATAATGGAGGGGAATATTGTAGCAAGGAGTTTGATGATTGTATTTCATACCATGGGATTGGTAGAGAGAAGAAAGTTCTAACAACACCACAAGAAAATGGTGTGTCAGAAAGGATGAACATGACAATCATGGAGCGTGCAAGGAGTCTGAGATTGTCTGTTGGTTTTCCCTTACAGTTCTAGGTAGATGTTGTAGATACTGATGTTTACTTAATAAACATAGGACCTTCAATATCTTTGGATGGTATAATTATAGAGGAGGCATGGACAGGTAAAAAGGTAAACTATTCTTATTTGAAGACTTTCAGTTGTGAATCATTTGTCCATATTGATAAAGAAAATAGAACAAAGATTGAGGAAAAATCCAAGAAGTGTACCTTTATTGGATACGGTGTTAATAATTTTGGTTATCGCTTATGGGATTATGAAAATAAAAAAATCATTAGGAGTAGAGATGTCATATTCAATGAGAAGGTCATGTACAAAGATCAGTTGCAGGGAAAGAAACAAGA
>JASDQU010171538.1:0-21073 GCA_032191745.1 Picea mariana
GATGCATGGTTGATGCATGGTTTAGATTTATTGGTACAGGTTTATAGTGGTATATCTCACAGTGATAGTGTGACAGTGGTTCCATCATTCTACTTCTACTTCAGGGTGGTAGGACGGTGAAAGGGTAGGTGGTTGTAGCCACCTTCCAGTTGTATCCAGAGAACATTGGGGGTTGTAGCCTCCTTCTGGTTGTATCTAGAGATTTGGGGAGTTGCATCTTCTCTCAGGTTGTAGCCTGAGAAACTAGGGGGTTGGAGCCTCCTTCCAGTTGCAGCCGGAAAAGAAAGGAAGTTGGTGCTTCCAATGAATGTAATTCTTCAAGACATATAAGAAAAAACATTCCGTGGTTTTCTCCCGATTTGGGTTTCCACGTAAAACACAGGTGTACTGTGTATTTGTGTGATTGTTTATTTATTATTGCTTATTATTGGATAATAATTCTACATTGATATAACATTTGAAGAAAAAGGATTATAATTACGTTATTATTGATTCACCCCCCCTCTCAGTAATCCAACATTTTCATCTTCTGGGGTTAGGGTTTTGGATTTTATTTATGATAAAAAGGTCTTTGGAGCCTCATTGTAAAATCATCTTCTTGTGAATGCGAGTAGTGGACACATCTCTTCAGAGAGATAAGTTTCCACCATTCTAGAGAGTCTTTCACTCTGTATTTTTACAGTCTTTGTACATTTTTCGCTCATTAATAGAAAATTGTGTATTATTGTATCTCTGCTTTTATGGTTTCATCTCTGATACATTTATGTTATATTATTGTATATTCGAGATATATTTGTACAATGCTTTATTATATCCCCACTCTCATTTCGTGCCAAAAATAATTTGGATCAGTGGTGACCTTAATGGACATGTGTACCCAGTTCAAAGAACAAAGGAAAATGAATGCATATGTGAGCAAATGAAGAGACAGATGAAGCGCCATCACATCAAATCAAAAATCAACAATATTTGCATGTTGTTATTTCATTCAGATGGTATTCTATTGTAGGAAGTCCAATGGTTTCCAACTGAGAATTTTTTTGTATAAATAGATAGATTTCAGATTTATTCAAGGTTGCTTCTTGCTGAATGTAAAAGAGAAACTCTTTTTGGAGTATTAATACAAATGCAGACAAAGATTCTAAGTTTCTTTCAATTTGAGTTATCTGTTCCCTCTGTGATTCCATTTCTATGAATTTATTTATGTAATTCTTGAAGAGTGATTGATTTCAATTTAGTATTACAACTACTTTGATCATATTATACCAACAATTCATTCAGCAAACAGATTTCCTCTGTTATTACTGTGAGTAAAACAAGACCTGCGATCTGTGTGAATTACTGAATTCTATATCTTGTTCAAGGGTACATTCTTTACCTTTCTTCCACTACAAACAAGGTGAGACTCATCTGTAAATGATTCCTGACTTTGTTTAACAGTTTTGTAACTATTTTCTACACCATTTGATATTATAATTGCAACTCAGTTAACGAAATACAACCTTTGTACTGTCCTATTGTTAATTTCATTCAAAGATCATTTCTCATGAAATTGAAGGTAGGAAAAGCACTCATTAAAACATTTTCTTTAAACACTATTGATGCCTGACATTATTCTTTGAGCCTTATGATTAATCTCAAGAACAACATATTTTTGGCATCATTTTAGGGGATGGTTTTGAAGTTCTATATCTTCCCTGGGGTACGAAAAAATTTAGATCTATTCCTTGATGGTGAACAAGGGATAGGAATTCAACTAGCTGTGATCATTCACCTGGCGACTCCTTGGTTCAAAGACTTCACATGATTCACTGGCAAATCCACTAGTTTCAAAATGTTAGGTTCTTTCACTGCTCAAATTCCTACGAGGTTCAATCCTTTGGAATTTACAAATGTTTTTGGTTTTCCAAACGTTGTTCCTGATATTAAATAATGGGGAGATTATCTTCCTAGTTTTAGAGAGGATAAAGATGATAATCCTGCACAACATTTGTTTGAATTTCATAATCTCATGCATCAATTAGATATCCATCATGAAGACGTCCTCATGAAGTTGTTCATGTTTATTCTAGGAGGAGATGGTTATAATTGGTACAAGTCTCTTCCTCCTTCCAACATCTCAACGCTAAAAGAATTCCATGCTTCTTTCCATAACTATTGCAGGAGGATCTATCCAGATGATCTTCTTTTTGAAGACTATTGAAATTTAGATTTCATAGAACAAGATTGTAAAGATAATTAGTTTGTTGATGAAAAATCAGAACATGATAACAATTATGGTCAACTATATGAAGAAGAATTTGCAGAAAAAATAATATCTCCTTCAAGAAGATCAAAGACAAGATGATGAATCTTCTACTGATCTAGATCCTTAGGAAGGCCATATACTTATTGAATACCATAAGCAATCAGCTCTTGGAAAAGACGATTTTAGTAACGATACTGACAATGGAAACGATACTCTAAGTGCATTTGTCATTGTACCAAATGTTCATAGTAATTACTGTCATGATCAAACTACTGTTCTAAATTATTATTTTGATCAAGCTACTATTATTCAGTCATCATTATTAGATTATCAAGAAATGGAATTTTTTGAAAGTCAAGGTTCATAAATTTTATATAATCATCTTGTTTATGATGAGTATCCAGAGGATGAAGAAGAGAATATTTATTTCCCATCATACAAAGAAACATACAATAGCTCTCCCTTGTTTAATAACTATGATGAATGTGATCTTGAAGTATATGAGCAACAAATTATTTATTTTTCTTTAGAGAGTTCACTTCAGTAGGAAAATTATCAGTTGCACTATAAAATAAATCAACTTGTGTATGACAGTGACGAAGAACATTCTTGGATAGAAGATGAATCAGATAAGGATGGGCTACTAGAGAAGTTGATCTCTTCTTCTTTCTTAACAACTATCGAGGAACAGACTAGTGAGCCTCAATATGACATTCTCAAGCCAGAAAAGAAAAGATCAGTAGTGGAGGAAGTATGCAAAGGCATTTCATACAGCTTGGCCAGAAATAAGAGGTATCGGTTGACTCTGAAAATTCTTTATCTTTTCATGATCCAATGGTTTTTTGGTTGGAGTATATTCTTCAAGAGGTCCAAAATGTTGCAACGTTTTGTGTGCAACCAAAATTCAACAGTAAGCGCAAGATACCTATTCATTCTCTGCTGCAAAAAAAATATTATTTTTTCATTCCTTCATCCAACATAAAACAAGGTATGTTCAATGATCCACTAGTTGGATGGCTCCATTGGAAATTCCATATTACGTGATCAATGGAATTTTGCCTAATTAGTGTAGGGCCAATGTGTATAAATAAGTTGTCCAAACCAACATTTCATTTCATCTTTCTAGTTCAGTGTTTTATTTCATTTCAGTAGTTCGGTTCTCATTTTGGCATCCATTATGGGTTAGTTTTTAGGCATTATGACTCCATAGCCCAATGACGGGGTTCAAAGTTTTGACAGGGTTAATTTCAGGTCACAAAAGGATGAAGGAACGTGGTCTATTATTATTGGCCTTTTTCATAATAGAGCTTTTTTAACAAGAGATGAGGATAAATAAAAGCTTGACACTCATTTTTCAAGCATTTGATTTCTCTAAAAACAGGTGATAAATTAATAATCTGCCTTGTTGAAAATTCAAAAGGAAAATAAGGTATGAGTCCCTACTCTTCTTAAAGCTCAAATAAAATTTAATAAATTATTTTGAGATGAATGTGAAGGAAGTATTTCTCATGATAATATTATCACCTCACCTGAAAATCAGAAATGCATAAAATCATAACTCGAAGTGTCAGTTCTAAATCCATCTCTAAAATGAAAATAAAAATAATAATAAATAAACTCGAAAGAAGTCTGTACTTAATACACAAACTTGTGTGGGATTAGGAAATTTTTTATTTAGATCCCCTGAATCCTTGATTTGGTTATTTTTTTCCTCCCCCCGAGTTCTTTCCACTCCATATTTTCTTTCTCCTTCCTCATCCTTTTAGTCTTCATAGAGATAAAGAGACTCAGTCTAACTCTGAAAACTCAAAAGAATATTTTCAAAACAAGATTAGGAAAAAAAAATTACGTTCCTTTGATTTTAATTGAAAAAGTATGTCTAGGATAATATTGATAATTTTAGCTCTAATATCATACTTTAAACTAACTAATTCTCTCAAGGTTGGCCCCTAAAAAATTTTAAATTCCCGTAAATTTCTCCCCTATAGGAGAAGGTGTATTGAAAATTGGAAGAGAGTTAGTTTCAGAGTGTTAGCACTAGGAATCACCCTTAGATTGCATAGAAGGTAAACCCGGTACCCATCAGGTTATATGTAAATGTAAATGAGTTTAAAGAGGTCAAATGGATAATACTCAAGATAATAATGTTCTAAATCAGAAATTTGGGCTAGTGTGCACAAGCAATTGGGGTCTTGATCAACTTCAGTCAGTGAGTGGGAGTAAAGATGAATAGAGAGAAGAATTTGGTGAGGAAAATGTAGAGGTTTGATATGGACATCAGGTCTTCAAGCAGCCTAAGGAGGAAAAACGCAAACACAAGATCTTCTTGAATTCAAAGTTTAAGCAAACTGAAGAACATCATAACAATACTATAATCAAACATTCATCATAATACCATTACAACAATCCATGTGAATCATTCAATCATGAATACTTCAGTATTAGAGGCAAATAAGATGGAGTAAGAAAGCTGAATTATATTAATCAAGAAGTCTCAAATCAAGTACATAACCCGTTAACCAGTAGCTTCATCAAAATATTACAAAATAAGGGAGCTTAGCTCAGCCATTCGAACCTACTAAAGAATTTGGACTATCTATTTATAACAAAAAGGGAAGGCAACAACTGGAGGTGCGATCTGGCCTTCCTCCCATGAAATTCTCCAAATAGTTATTTCATCTAACAACTAAACTAACAACTGTGTTATAAAAAAGGAAAATGTTGGCCACTGATCCAACCAACTTTAAACTGAATTGATCTTCATTGATGTGCATCCTCTTATATGTCAAGTGTCATGCAGAGGTTGTAAACTATCATCATGTTGCTAGCTATGATATCATCCATTCTCCACATCATCAACCACTCACAAGGATGATAACTCGAGCCCGTTGATTTCAAGTACCTGTTTGTAGCATCATTTGGTAGTGCTCTGGGTAGCGAGATTTTGTAGCGCCTCCACAAAATTATTTTTAATTATATAGAAGAACCTTCAAAATAGGTTTTTAGAATGCGTAGCACTGAGCCTGTGTGTCTCTATGCAAAATTCATCCTTTGTTAAAAATTCGGTAGCCCTAAATCCTGTGTAATTCATTCTCTGTGTGAATTTCGATAGCGTCTGCCTATGTATCTGCACGCAATTCGATAGTGCCAATGTTGAACCGATCCTCTTGAATGTGTAGAGACCAACCTCAAAATGAATTTGGTAGCACCCTGTGGAATTTGCAGCACCATCATTTCACTACTTAACAAATTGTTAGCACCCCAGGAAGTTGTCAGCGCCATCGCTACACCAGTCTTAGGAAATTAGGTAGCGCTATGGATAACAGACTGATAGTATATGTGAATTAGACCATTCTATAGCTCCATAGCACTATGAAATGTCTGGGTTATTTCTGTTGAAGAGAATAACTCTTTGAAAATCACCCAAAACATTGAGTTGTATGCATTAGAAGCCTGTAAAGCGTGTATAAGTGGCAAAAATTAATATTGACTCAATCAATTATCCTTGCAAAAAGGGGCCATTCTAAAAAATGGAGCTCACCTTTCACCAATCACTTCATCAACTTGACACTCCTTCTTGTGGAAGGAGGAGTTTCTTTTGGCACATTAGCATGCTTCCCTTTAGTGATAACATGCTTCTTCATTGGAACTATGCTTTTCTTGGCTACCAATTTCTCCTTTTCAATAGTAGTTTCAACCAACACATTCAAATTTCTTTGAGCCATCTCATCCTTGAATTGTTGCAACTATGCTTTGAGTTTTTTGTTCTGAGACTGAAAGTCTCTGTTTTGCCTATAAATGTTCTTGAGTTTCCTATGGAGAGGCTGGGCCCTTCTTGCTACAAATCTTGCTAAATCAAGATTGTGGATGTAACCATCCATGAGTTATTTCATCTTAATCCTTTCAGATAGGCCTTCTAATTTCAAATGAACCACCTCCTTCCTAGCTTCCCTGAGTTGTTTAATCAATATTTTGAAGGTCTGGTTACTAGGTGGAGTGGTGACATGGACAGTCTCAATAGGATTCTTCATGGCTTCATCTTCTTGTTGCACAAGGACTACCTCTACCATCTTAACAGGCTTCTCAATGCCTTTTCCCTTGTCTCTCTTCTTATTTATAATGGAAGCCTTTGGTAGGACTTGTATTTCAACAACCTCCATGGTAGCTTATGATCTTGTGAAAGATCTTATAACTTTGTACTAGATATTGAAGGAGATGAAGAGAAGTGAAGTTTATTTCCTTTCTTGGTTGTGGCTTTAGTAGAGGAAGGGACTTCTTCTAATTATGGTGCAGGAGGGGGTGAAAGGTCTCTCTGAGGAGGAATATAGGCCTCCTTATCTATTTCCTCAACTTCCTTTATGATCTCTTGGTCTTGGGTAGGGTCCATGTTCTTTCTTTTCTTGTTCGTTACTATTGGAGCAGTTCTAGTGGATGGAAAAGGAATTGGTATCTTTGATTGAGGAGTGGATTCTATGTCCAACTTCATGTGAGCAGAAACAATGAATTTTTCCCATGAGATGTTCATCTTCCTCAATTCTTCTGAAACCAACATTCTAATCAACCTAGAATGAAAAATACTAGTATCCACAGCCTTTGACTTTGATTGAACTCTATCTAACATTTTCCCTATGCTTCTCAAAAAATAGAAAGGAATGTTCATCTCATCTTTACCAGTAAAATGAAGCAGAAGCCTTATATGGTATTGGTATAGTGTATTAAACCTCCCCTCACATGTGAAGTATCTTTGGATTATCTTCAACATCTTATCAAACTCTCCAACTAGATGACTTCTTGGTACCCCTTTAGATAGATTGTCAGTTGGATACTCTAGCTTAAGGAAGTATTTGGAGAAGGCTGCATTCAAAGCCATGGATTTAAACCATTTTACTCCTGTGATAGGAATCCATGTGGCTATTGAAATAGAGGCCCCAGACACCTAAAACTCTAGGTCCCATACCTTAGTCTTCAAGCCATCAAAATGCGAGGCAAATTGCCTTGTCACCTCAGGATGACCCCTCTACATGTTTTGGAAAAAAGTAAGGCAACCCACCGCTTGAAAAACTTCTCTAGCCATGGGATCTGCCTCAAATAAATGCATGTCTGTAGGTTCAATTCTAACCATAGTACCTCCCTTGTGAGATTTCTTCTTCTGAGGTGTCTACATAGATCAGGATGAGAAGTCAAATTTAATGTGTAGTGAAGGCTAGGAAGACAACTAGAGTTAGAAGTGAAATAAGGGATTGATAATGAACAATGGTTGTCTTTACCTAGGATTCTCCCAAACTCAAGCTGCTTGCTGGCTTTTGAAAATGATGGCTTCAAATTTCCTTCCCCTCGAATGTTTACAAATCTTAATGTTGAGGAAAAATAATATGGTGAAGGAATCCACTACAATGATGTTTTGAAAATCGAGTTGAAAAACACTCCAATTCAAATTATAGAGGAAGCAGGGGAAACAACAACATGGTTTCAGCAGTGATTTTAGGTAGAACAACATGAATACAAGAGGTAAAGTTTGCTTGGTCACTAAAGACTCAAAGGTAAGGTGAATAGATGTCTTATGAATGAAAACTAGATGATGGTGACTGCAGGTCTATGTGAAGGAAGGATTGATAGAAAGTATGAGGGAAGGGTCCTCTTCCAATTCTGTAGGCACGATTGCTACCAGAACTCCAAGCAATAATTACTACCCAAAATTGATATGAAAAGGGGAAAAACCATGGGAAACCTAGAAAGTCGATGATAAAATGGAGTGCTACAGATGCTTAGGAGAGTATCACGAGGGTCTCAACATCTGAATCCACCTCAACAACCAATCCTGTAGCGCCACTGCCAACTGGTCCAAACTGGTAGTTTTTGCAGCGCCGAGTTTTGAGCTTTCAAAATTTAAAAACTGTTAGCAAGATCATAAAGATCGAATCCTTGAAGGAATATTTTAACTAAACAAGGTTCCGAAAACAAGGCAAACATCACATCAACACTATGATAAAAAATCATGGTAAAGGATGAAGGACAAGGAGTGCGTTATAGAAACTCCTAGTGAGTTGGAAGTGCTCCCTTTTCAAAAGGTTGATTTGACCACTATAAGAGGACAAAGGGAAAACATGGCAAGGATTCAAAGGCATGAGTTAGGAGAGTGAAATGTAAAGTCAATTTGGTTGTGGGGTGAGTTAGGCTTAGTGTCAAGTCATGAAGGGGGTCAAAACATAAGCCAAGAAAATGAACCTAGGCCAAAATTTTATGTGAGGGTCAAAACTTGAGTCATCACTTAAGCTTTCATTTATTCAAGGCAACCTAAGTAAATAACACTTTAAGAAAACAAATCAAAATTAAAAATCTAAAGGATTTAAGAAAAAAAAATGAAAAAACTAAGGGCTAAAGACCCAAGGAAACTTAATGTGATAACATTGGCTCCATAGGGGATGGCATGCTCCCTGCGAGCTGCCAAGAACAAGTAGTTTCAATGCCTTATCCTAGGGCTATGGGGTCACTTATTAAAACAAAAATAAAAGAAAGATGATATTTAAAATGGCATGGAAAGCCACTCATGGCTCAAGCAAAGTAGTTTTTCATAAAATGCCCATTGACAGGGCCACCAAAAACTTCATCATCCTCCAAATTCTGCAACTTGTAAGTGTTATTCGAAAATACCTCCGAAATTTTGAAGCGACCGATCCACAAGGCTTCAAATTTACTGCACTTTCCTTTGTCTTGCTTGGGTGCATCCCACTTGATCACTAGATCTCCCAAATGGAAATAATCTTTGTTTACCTTCTTGTCAAAGGCCTACTTGATCTTTTTTTGATGGTCATGTGCTTTATCTAGTATTTTCTCCCAAGTTTTCTGCACTTCTACCAGCAGTTGTTAGGCTGAATCATAATTTATCTATGGTCATGTGCTTTATCTATGTTAGGATGAATCATAATTTACTTCATATAAGATGAAGGAACATATGCAATGACTCTAGAATGCAGCACATAAACTCTGAAATCCTTGAGAGATTTGACCAAAGCATAGGCCTGCTTTTCCATGATGTCATATTTTATTTTAGCATCTCTCAATGCCCTGTTGAAAAAAGAAATGGGCTTCTCTAACCCTTCAACATTCTTCTGCAATAAAACAACTGCTACTGTGTCAAATTTAGAAAAAGAAAAAATCAGGAAATCCTTAGAGTAGTCGGGACTAATGAGAATAGGGGTTTCAATCAAGGCTTTCTTTATTTGATCAAAATAATTATGAGATTCAGTAGTCCATTTGATTTCATTTCCTTTCCTCAACATGGTTGTAATATATTTTACCAACTCAGCAAAATTTGAAACAAACATTCTCAAAAAATTAAGTTTTCCTAAGAAAGACTAAACTTCCTTCTTGGATCTAGGGAGTGACAAGGTTTGGATAGCTTCTACCCTGCTGGAAACAATCCTTACCCCTTCAGATGATACAATGTGCCCCAATAATTTCCCCTCCTTCATGGCAAAAAATGACTTTTTTGGATTTAAAGAGAGACCAAATGTTTTGCATTTCAAGAAGACCTTTTTTAAATGATCATAATGTTCTTTATTAGATTGTAATAAAATTGTTATGTCATCCAAATAAATGACTACAAACTTGTCCTTCTCTATGATAAAGTATATGTCCATGGCTCACTGAAAGGTCTCACCTACATTCACCAATCCAAAGGGCATCTTAGCGTACATAAATGTACCCCAAGGAGTAGTGAAGGATGTCGTCTCTCTATCTTCTAATAAGACAAAGATCTGATTGTAGCCAGAAAATCCATCAATCATGAACATCCTATATGCACCTATCATTGGATTTTGGACTCTAGGTGAACAAGGAGGAGAAGGAGACTTGACTGTGTGCATATTAGGAGAAAAAGGAATGTAGGAAGGAGGAATTTCAGTTTTCACAGCAAAAGACTGAGTCTTGGAAGAAGACGGTATAGGCTGTAAAGGAGATGAGGTTTTCTCTTCTTTGGCTGTAGAAATTTTGACAGGAGGAGTAGAAAATCCTAAGGTAGGAAAATCTTCAAGACTCTCAAGTCTAAACCACTTCACAATGTTAGTGGAAGCAAGGATTTCAATTTTTTCTTCTTTCAATTCAGGGTCAAAACATAAGTATTCAACAGGGAAATTTTCAAAATCTAGATTCTTAGATACTTCAACAGAAGGTAAAGGAATATTACTTGATATAACAACTAGAGTATTAAGAGTGGAATTGGGAAACTGACCTGAAGTACTTGTGGAAACAGCAGAAAAACTTTCTTGCGAATCTTTTCCCTTCTTGATTATCTTCTCTGGGTCAGACTCAGGTGCAACCAAAGGTAGTTGTGGAGTGGACCTCATGTGTCTACCTTTAGGAGCCACAGCTGAAACAATGGAGTCACCAGGTGCAAGCTACAATCTTTGATGTGCTGAGTTCTAATTCACTTTCAGAATCAGTAAGCTTTGTTGTTCAATCCCAGGGAAATGTCTTCAATTCATTCCACGACAACGACGCCAAGAATGTTAGCACTATGAATCACCCTTAGATTGCATAAAAGGTAAGCCTAGTACCCATCAAGTTATATGTAAATTTAAATGAGTTTAAAGAGGTCAAATGGATAAGACTCAAGATAATAATGTTCTAACTCAGAAATATGGGCTAGCATGCAAAAGAAATTGGGGTCTTGATCAACTTCAGTCGGCGAGTGGGAGTAAAGGTGAATAGAGAGAATAATTTGGTAAGGGAAATGTAGAGGTCTGCTATGGACATCAAGTCTTCAAGCAGCCTAAGGAGGAAAAACTCAAACACAAGATCTTCTTGAATTCAAAGTTTAAGGAAACTGACAAACATCATAACAATACTATAATCAAACATTCATCATAACACCACTACAACAATCCATGTGAATCATTCAATCATGAATACTTCAGTATCAGAGGAAAATAAGATGGAGTAAGAAACATGACTTATATTAATCAAGAAGTCTCAAATCAAGTACATAACTAGTTAACCAGTAGCTTCATCAAAATATTATAAAATAAGGGTTCTTAGCTCAACCATTTGAACCTACTAAATCATTTGGACTATCTATTTATAACATAAATGGAATGCAACAACTAGAGGTGCGAGCTGGCCTTCCTCCCATGAAATTCTCCAAATAGTTATTTCATCTAACAACTAAACTAACAACTGTGCTATAAAAAAGGAAAATGTTGTCCACTGATCCAACCAACTTTAAACTGACTTGATCTTCATTGATGTGCATCCTCTTGTATGCAAGTTTCCTGCAGAGGTTGTAAACTATCATCATGATGCCAACTACCATCTCATCCATTCTCCACATCATCATCCACTCACAAGGATGATAACTCAAACCCCTTGATTTCAAGTACCTGTTGGTAGTGTCATTTGGTAGTGCTTTAGGTAGCAAGATTTTGTAGTGCCTCCAAAACATTCTCTATAATTCTATAGTGCAACCTCCAAAATAGGTTTATAGAATGGGTAGCACTGAGCCTATGTGTCTTTGTGAGAAATTCATCCTCTATTAAAAATTCGGTAGCGCCAAAGCCTGTGTAATTCATTATCTATTTGAATTTCGGTAGTGCATGCTTGCGTATCTGTGTGCAATTCTATAGCGTCAATGTTGAACTGATCATGTTGAATGTGTAGCACCCAACCTCAAAAAACATTGGGTATCACCCTGTGGAATTAGCAGCACCATCATTTCACTGCTTAACAGATTTGGTAGCACCCCGTAGCAGCGCCATCGCTACACCAGTCTTAGGAAATTAGGTAGCGCTATAGGTAGCATACTGATAGTATATGCGAATTAGACAATTTGGTAGCGCCATAGGACTATGAAATGTCTGTTCTATTTCTATTGAAGATATTAAATCTTTGCAAAGCACTCAAAACCATAAGTTGTATACATTAGAATCCTGTAAAGCCTGTATAAGTGGAAAAAAGTAATATTTCCTCAATCACTTATCCTTGCAAAAAGGGGTCATTCTAAAAAATGGAGCTCACATTTCACCAATCACTTCATCAACCTGACACTCCTTCTTATAGAAGGAGGACTTTCTTTTTTCACATCATCATGCTTCCCTTTAGTATTAACATGATTCTTCACTGGAGATATGATTTTCTTGGCTACTGGTTTCTCCTTTTCAATAGCAACTTCAACCAACACATTCAAATTTCTTTGAGTCATCTCATCCTTGAATTGTTGCAACTCTGCTTTGAATTTTCTTTTCTGAGACTGAAAGTCTCTGTTTTTCCTATAAAGGTTCTTGAGTTTCCTATGGAGAGGCTAGGCTCTTCTTGATGCAAATCTTGTTAAATCAAGAGTGTGGTTGTAACCATCCATGAGTTCTTTCATCTTAATCCTTTTAGACAGGCCTTCTGATTTCAAATGAGCCACCTCCTTCCTAGCTTCCCTGAGTTGTTATGAATCTTTTGAAGGTCTTGATGCTAGGTGGAGTGGTGATGTGGAAAGTCTCAACAGGCTTCTTCATGGCTTCATCTTCTTGTTTCACAGGAACTACCTCTACCATCTTAACAGGCTTCTCAATTCCTTTGCCCTTATCTCTCTTCTTCTTTAGAATGGAAGCCTTTGGTAGGATTTGTATTTCAATAGCCTCCTTGGTAGATGATGATCTTGTGAAAGGTCTTCTGACTTTTGTACTAGCTGTTGAAAGAGATGAAGAGAAGGGAATTTTCCTTCCTTTATTGGTTGTGGCTTTAGTAGAGGAAGGGAATTCTTCTAATTCTAGTGCAAGAGGGGGTGAAAGGTCTCTCTGAGGAGGAATATAAGCCTCCTCTATTTCCTCAACTTCCTTTATGACCTCTTGGTCTTAGGTAGGGGCCTTGATCTTTCTTTTCTTGCTGGTTACTATTGGAGCAGTACTAGTGGATGGAAAAGGACTTGGTATCTTTGACTGAGGAGTGGCTACTATGTCCAATTTCATGTGAGAAAAAACAATGAATTGTTGCCATGAGATGTTCCTCTTCCTCAGTTCTTATGAAACCAACATTCTAATCAACCCAAAATGAAAAATACTAGTATCCACAGCCTTTGATTTTGATTGAACTCTATCTAACATTTTCCCTATGATTCTCAACGAATAGAAAGGAATGTTCATTTCATATTTACCAGTAAAATGAAGTAGAAACCTTATATGGTAATGGTATAGTGTATTAAACCTCCCCTCACATGTGAAGTATCTTTGGATGATCTTCAACATCTTATCAAACACTCCAACTAGATGACTTCTTGGTACCCCTTTGGACAGATTGTCAGTCTAATACTATGGCTTAAGGAAGTCTTTGGAGAAGGCTGCATTCAAAGCCATGGATTTAAACCATCTCTCATGTGATAGGAATCCCCGTGGCTACTAAAATAGAGGCCTAAGACACCTCAAAATATAGGTTCCCTACCTTAGTCTTCAGGCCATCAAAATGTGAGGCAAATTTCCTTGTCACCTCAGGATGAACCCTCTACATGTTTTGGAAAAAAGTAAGGAAGACCACCCTTTAAAAAACTTCTCTAGCCATAGGCTCTGCCTCAAATAAATCCATGTCTGTAGGTTCAGTTCTGACCATAGTACCTCCCTTGTGAGATTTATTCTTCTGAGGTGTCTCCATAGATCAGGATGAGAAGTCAAATTTAATGTGCAGTGAAGGCTAGGAAGAGAACTAGAGTTAGAAATCAAATAAGGGATTGATAATGAACAATGGTTGTCTTTACCCAGGATTCTCCCAAACTCAAACTGCTTGTTGGCTTTTGAAAACTATGGATGCAAATTTTCGTCCCCTTGACTGTTTACAAATATTAAAGCTGAGGCAAAATAATATGGTGAAGGAATCCACTGCAATGATTCTTGAAAATCGAGTTTAAAAACACTCCAATTCAAATTATAGAGGAAGCAGGGGAAAAGGCAGCGTCGTTTCAACAATGATTTTAGGTAGCACAGTGCACATACAAGAGGTAAAGTTTGGTTGGGCACTCAAGAATTGGAGTTAAGGTGAATAGATGTCTTACAACTAAAAAATGGATGATGGTGACTGTAGGTCTATGTGAAGGAAGGATTGATAGAAATTATGAGGGAAGGGTCCTCTTCCAATTCTGTAGGCACGATCGCTACTAGAACTCCAAGCGATAGTTACTACCCAAAATTGATATGCAGAGGGGGGAAACCATGGGATACCTGGAAAGTCGATGATAAAATGGAGTGTTGTAGATGTTTAGGAGAGTATCACAAGTGTCTCAGCATCTGAATCCACCTCCGCAGTCGATCATGTAGCACCATTGCCAATTGGTCCGAACTGGTAGTTTTTGCAGCATCGAGTTTTTAGATTTAAAAATTTGAAAACCATTAGCAAGATCATAAATATCGAATCCTAGAAGGCATCTTTTAACTAACCAAGGTTTTGAAAACAAGGCAGACATGAAATCAACACTATGATAATGAATCATGGTAACGGATGAAGGACAAGGAGTGCACTACGGAAACTCCTAGTGAGTTGGCAATGCTCCCTTTTCAAAAGGTTGATTTGACCACTATAAGAGGACAAAGGGACAACATGGCAAGGATATGAAGGCATGAGTGAGGAGAGTGACATGTCAATTCAAGTTGGCCATGGGATGAGTCAGGCTTAGTGTCAAGTCATGAAGGGGGTCAAAACATAAGCCAAGAAAATGAACCTAGGCCAAAATTTTATGTGAGGGTCAAAACTTGAGTCATCACTTAAGACTTCATTTATTCAAGGTAACCTAAGTAAATCACACTTTAAGAAAAGAAATCAAAATTAAAATTCTAAAGGATTTTTAAAAGAAAACAAAATTAAAACTAAGGGATAAATATCCAAGGCAACTTAGTGTGATAACAAAGAGTATTCTCAAAATCGTTGACAGACCTGTTTTTCAAAATTTTAAACATATATCATCCCTTGTATACTACATATAGATTGATTTCCCCCACTTCAAAATGTTAAAATATAAGACAGGTGGTGAAAGGAAATTCATAATTTGATTTCCCCCATCTAGTCCAAAAGAGATGATGAAAGGAAATTCATATATTGATTTCCCTCATCTCAGCGAAGTACAAAAGTATCGATTGAAGTGGTGAAAGGAAACTCAATGGGAGAAGTGGATAACTTCACCGAGGTACTGAACATGCTCCCTAGCAGTGAAGCAATATCTATGATATCTGTAAGGTTTTCATACATATCCATATAACATACTCTGTCATCTAGCTCCCTTTCCGGTGATATTTACATCCTATACCAACTAGGGATTCCCTAAATAAATATGTTACATCTGCTTAACCTTGAAGTGAACAAAGTCATTTGAAGTTGATATTTTAGTTAAAACTATTTTGATTATCTTAAACAATTCTAAAATCAATTTTAGGAAAAAGGAATTTTTAATAGCCTAACTTGAGATCAATCATTAAGTATGTTTTGAAGATTTTTGGACTTGGTTAGTTTCATTTTCCTATGAATGATTAATTCTTAAATAAATCTAGAAAATGTTTTTAAAAAAGAAATAATGACTCCATTTACCCAATAAAGGAACTTGGTCTATTGTTCTTTCACACCTCACAGGGAGCCACAATCCCCAGATGGAGCCTATGTTGGAACACGAATAATTTTGAGCTTTTGAAGATTAGATTTTGCCTCTTAGAAATAAAGTTTTACCCAAACAAAAAAAAAAAGAAAAAAACTTAGAGAATTATTCTGGGAATTCGTCCTTTGGAGGATTTCTATCATGGTACATCCAAAAATACCGAACGTTGAACCGTCGAAGTACTTAAGGCTAACTCAATGTTTAAAACATGATTAATTGAAACATAAAAGTGATTAATAAGAGATTAACTTCTCCATGAATTCAGCCTTCGAGATATTTTTTCCCTCTTACATTCAAAACCTTCGAACGTCGAATCATCGAATTGATAATATCATTTATGATTGGCTAAAGTTAAAAATTTGAATAATTATATGAAGAACGATAGATTTTATAAAGCTCTCTGAATTTCAAAGTTATTTTACCATTTGCAATTCACAATTTCTTATTCAGTCAAGAGCTTACAGACTTCCCTTGTTACATGAAGGCTAATTTTATCTCCTTAAGGATTATGGCACCATGAAAATTTACAAAGAAGCCTGATGGATCAGATTTCAGAATATAGAAGAATGCTAAACCGGTTTGGAATTCTGATAAACTAGGAAAGGGACCAAATATGGCAAGGAAGGGATAAATAGACAACACCAATCCCCGAAGTGATAAGTCCCCAAAGTGAGAGATCTGGTGTCGCATGTCCTTTTGATTTAGATGACTGGTATTTACTTCGGGACTCTGGGCTTCAGGAGTTCTGAGATGGAAAACATAAAAAATCCCCGAAGTTCTAAGTCCCCGAAGTGAGAGATCTGGCACTGCATGTCCTTTTGATTTGGACGGTCAAGATTTACTTTGGAGTTCTGGGCTTCAGACGTTCCAAGATGTCTAACATCATAAACCTTACAGAGTGCTAAGTCTTTGAAGTAAGAGATATGGAACCATGTGTCCTTTTGATTTAGACGGTTGGGATTCACTTTGGGACTGCAGGCTTCTGGCTTTCCGAGATGCACAACAACAAAAACCCCGAAGTTCTAAGTCCCCGAAGTGAGAGATCTGGTGCTACGTGTCCTTATGATTTGGAAGGCTGAGATTTACTTTGGAACTCTTGGCTTCAGGCATTCTGAGATGCATAACACCACAAACTCCCGAAGTGTCGAAGTACTAATCCGAGAGAACTTCATTCTTCACAATCCAAAACTCCCAAAGTTTCGAAGCACGTGGAAACCATCAGTTGAGACACAGGGAACACTCATCATCCATGACACATGGCACTCATTTCTGGTCATTTGGTTGTGTCATTCACCCATTTCCACGTGACATGTGTCACCCTTCTCTCCATGACATGTCAGCACAATGAAATTAGGTCACCACTTCAGATTCAGGAGATCGTCCTCCAGGAGGTATTCCTTCTTAGTATTCAAAGCTCCTAAACGCCAAAATTGGCACCATCTCTAAACTTGGTTAAAAGGATTCTAGATTTTGTGGACAGATAAACTTCATCATGGCACTAAAATAATAAGATTACCTAGATTGCAGATTGCAACAAGATCAACGGCTGAGAGCAATTGCGGGGGGAGAAGTTGCACGAGGTTTAATTTTGAAGGGTGGTTGTGCAATTTAAATTGCGGTTTTCTCTTAGCGGTACGTGGCATCACAAGTTGCATTTCGGGGCGAAGGGTGGGTTACCTCAAAACACTTCCTCGTACCCCCGAAAAATAGACCGTTAGAATCTCGACTCGACACCTATCATCCACCCACTCCACCTTTCACCCTCCACGCTCCCAATATCATCCACCTCACCACCTACATCCTCGCATCCTCTCATCCCACATCCTTATTGGATACTTGTCCCCACGTCATCCTTTTCATGAACAATTACTCTTCCTCATAACTGTTAGGCATCCCATAACGAACCAATGTCGAGCTACCTGTCCAGTTACCACCCCCATATATTCAATTGCAATTCCTTATCTCAGTAAACGAATCTGAAGGGACAGATGACAATGAAATTAGATGGCAAAGACAGTAAGCCAATGATTGTGGTGACCTTAATGGACATGTGTACCCAGTTCAAAGAACACAGGAAAATGAATTCATCTACGAGAAAATGAAGAGACATATGAAGCACCAACACATCAAATCAAAACTCAACAATATCTTCATGTTGTTATTTCATTTGGATGGTATTCTATTGTATGAAGTCCAACAGTTTCCAGTTGAGACAACTTTTTGTATAAATAGATAGATTTTAGATCTATTCGAGGTTGCTTCTTGCCGAATGTAAAAGATAAACTCTTTTTGGAGTATTAATACAAGTGTACACAAAGATTCTAAGTTTCATTCAATTTGAGTTATGTGTTCCCTCTATGCTTCCATTTGTCTGAATTTGTTTCTGTAATTCTTGAAGGGTGATTGAATGCAATTTAGTATTACAACTACTGTGATCATATTATACCAGCAATTCATTCAACAAGAAGTTTTTCCTCTGTTATTACTATGAGTAAAACAAGACCTATGATCCGTTTGAATTACTGCATTTTATATATTGTTCAAGGGTGCGTTCTTTTCCTTTCTTCCACTATAAACAAGGTGAGACTCATCTGTAATTGATGCCTGACTTTGTTTAATAGTTTTGTAACTCTTTTCTACAACATTTTATATTATAATTGCGACTTGGTTAATGAAATACAGCCTTTGTACTATCCTATTATTAATTTCATTCAAAGATCCTTTCTCATAAAACTGAAGGTAGGAAAATCACTCATTAAAATTTTTTCTTTAAGCACTATCAATGCCTAAAATTATTCTTTGAGCCTTAGGATTAATCTTAGGAACAAGAGTAACAACAAATTCTGCTCTTTCAGATGGATCATCCAACAATTTCAAAATGTTTTCTCTTTGCTGGGGAATCTTCACCACTTCCGTAAATGGCAGGGTCATCCTTAATTTACTCAAATCCTCTACAACATTATACTTCATTTGAGTGGAGTTTGACATCATGTGTTTCCTTTTACTTCCAATGTTATCCGTCACTTTCTCATTTTCTCTTTTCCCATTTGTTTTTTATTTTTATTTTTATTTTTGGTTCTCTTTATCAGAATCACCTTTATTTTTAGGTCTATTTACAAATTCTCTTGTCTGGGCGATGTTCTCTTCTGAGTTGGGATCATTATCTCCCTCTTTCAATATATACATGGGTGTCTTGCATCCATCCTTATGTACAGTTTCAAAGATTTCATCACGTGAGTAATAATTATCTTGATCAATTAATTGCTCATAATACACATCATCCAGAATAGATGCATTGGGAGTAGGTTGTTTGGGAACCCTTTGTTAGATTTTTAGCTCGGGATGTACTCCACATGTTTTGTCTTGTATGTGGATGTTACCTTATGTTGACACTACTAGACACTTAACTTTCTAATGGGTTTTTATAAAGTTGTAAAGTGGTTATTTTATTAAAGTGACTTTTTAATAAAGTGTACCTTCTAATTTTAAAGTGACTTTATTTCATAAAGTACACTTATGAAATAAAGTGAAGTGTACTTTAATATTTTAAGTGATTCATTTTAGAGGGAATGAATCATGACCCTTGATCTTGAAAAGGAAATATTAGATATTGTCCTTTGGATTTAGGGTTCGAGAAGGTGAAAAGACACTTTGGAGGGAAAATGTCATTTTCAGATTTATAAAATAATGCATTGGGTAGTGTGCAAGACAAGAGTAGAAGCTTGAGAGACAATTTCTGAGTAAACTTGAGAGAGGAAAGAGGGCACATTTCCAAAGAGTTTTTGGGCACAAATCCCAAGAGGATTTTCTATTTTGTGGGAGTTGAGTTTTTTGTTGTTAGAGAGGACATACTGTATGGATCCATATAGCCTGTACAATAGGCTGGGAGGGAACAAAAATCAAGGTAGCTTACTGCATAGATTTAGAGGTAGCCATTTCAGAATTTTTTGTTGGTGAAGGGGGAATTTATGTTGTTGTCGATACAACAGATATTTTGGCATGGATTTGGAGGTGATGGAAAGGGAAAATCCATACAGTTGTACGAATTTTGGGGGCATGGAAATCGAGGCAGATTTTGGGACAGTTTTGGTGTTGTGATGTATTTTTCTCTTGGCTAGAAATTGTGTAATTGTTGTTGATATGTACTTTACTAAAGATGAATAATAAGATATATCGCTCTCTCATTGGGTTTCCCCACATTGGATTTTTCCCTGGCATTTGCCTAAATTTCTGAGTTATTCATGGTTGGATGAAAGTTGTTCCTTGTCTTTATTTCCACTGCATAATTACTTAGCAATGTGTATTTCTGCTTATGGAAATTTATGAATGTGGGTTTCAGACATTTAAGAGTTCATGCAAGACAGTTATCTCTAGGTTGCTATGTGTATGAAAGAATTCTAGCTTGTTGATTTTTGTCATTAAAATTTACATGGTATCAGAGCTTGGTCTCTGAGTGATAGTAGACAGTGTGATTTTTGGGAAAAGTTGAAGGGGGGGAATTTGTGATTGTTTTCCTTGAGTTGTGACAGGGGATATGGCTACAAGCATTATATTTGAGGATTGGTTGGATGGAATTTCCAAGTATTTGTAGTGGAAGGTCTGATTGTCATCTTTTCTCAAGGAGAACAAGATTTGGAACTATGTCAACTATGTTGTTGTGGCTCCCGTAGCAGATTCTGTTACTTTGAACTTGTATGAGATCAAGGAAGCCAAGGCTTAGAGGATTATTCTAGATGGGGTGAAGGATCATCTTATCCCACACTTGGCTAAGAAAACGACTGCCTAGGAGATGTGGGATGCACTTAAGAACTTGTTTAAGGAGAACAATGAGAACCAGAAGATGGCCTCGAAGTCTAAGTTGCATGATACCAATATGTGTAAGGAGAAGAGTGTTTCTTATATATTACTCGGGAAGCTCAAGTGAAATATGAGCTTGTTGTTGTTGGATAAGTCATAACGGATTCTGAGTTGGTGAGGATAGCCTTAAATGGATTCACCAAAGAATGGGAAGTCTTCATGAAGTGTGTGGTGGGACATGAGCATCTACCAGATTGGAGAAAACCGTGGGATGATTTCACTCAGGAGGAGATCCGGGAAGGATCTTAGAGAAGTGAAAAAAAGACAAATGGAGTTGATGAGAATGTTGCTCTTACTGCAAAGAGCAAGAAGAAAGGAAGTTCCAGAAGGGACATGAGTAAAGTCAGATGCTATTG